>JAOEHQ010046006.1:0-11875 GCA_025447715.1 Asclepias incarnata
GTTTTTGTTTGAACTTTGTTACTTTGGGATCATTTTATAGTTTTTATCTGGATTTATGGGCAATGAAATTGATAAAAATTATATTGTGGAAGAAAATAAGTTATTTTTTTTACAAATGACTCAATATATTAAAGAAAGACGTATGTATTGTAAGGTATTAGTATGATCGAGTAACTTGTCAAAGAATTTTCAAATTTGATACCTCACCGAGTAATATTACAACAACTTTGACTATTTAATATTATGATCGAATTTATGTTTACATGTTTAAACTTGTGATCCATTTGGTTGACCTGACTCATTTTAGGAATATTTTCTCCACTAACTTATAGAGTCAAAGTCTTACGGACCCCCATGACTTGAAATCCTAGATCCGCCACTGATGTTCACCCGCGTATTACGCGGGATAATAATCTAGTAAATTCTCCTAAAAGAATAGCCTAAAAATCCTTCTAACCATCAGATGAAAAATCTAGGGATAAGATTAGGAAAGAAATTTAGTAGAATTCACATGTGATCATCTTGTGATTTTAAGATGATTTTTAGACTAATCTTTAGAAGGAAATCATTTCCCATATTTAAATCCATTAGATTATGCTTCTTTGCCTTATCTCGCAAGACATAAAGAAGTTTCCATCTGAATATAAGACTAAGAGGTATGGTGGATCTTGGGGGAGGGGGGACTTGCGTCATGTGACGTCATGTCACACCCCAAGATGCTACTCAAAAATGAGGGAGTAGTGCATCTTTGATAGGTGAAGCAATTTGTGACATATGTCAATGTATAATTGATTTGGATGTATTAAAAGTTGGAAAAGGGAATAGGTGTGTGTGGATGTTTATGTTTTAACGGGCGGCATGTGGACGATGCTTGGAACAAAAAAAACACCAAAACGCCGGGTGGGGGTGGTGTAGCCGGCGGCATGACGACGATATGGCCCGACATTGCCACCCACCCCGCCCCATACCCCTTAGCCTAAGAAACCTTTTTTATTTCTTGAAAAGCATTGAGTAAAATTGAGCCTCGTTTAATTTCATGATACATGTCAAATATATGTAATATTAGTCATTTGAATATTTGTTTTTATATTTTATTTTTGTCTCGAGCCTCTTTGATATACATTTTATTACAACACTAACATAACAAATTATTGAGTCGTGTA
The DNA here is from genome assembly GCA_025447715.1 of Asclepias incarnata. NCBI lineage: Eukaryota > Viridiplantae > Streptophyta > Magnoliopsida > Gentianales > Apocynaceae > Asclepias > Asclepias incarnata. The sequence continues at coordinate 1,164 of JAOEHQ010046006.1, forward strand.
TCACAAGACATTAAACTAGTTATTAATATTATTCTATATATTATTAATATCATAAGAAATGAATAATGAAACAGGCTGCTACAGAACTGCCTACCAGGCTGTATGTTTTTTTTCCCCCCGTTTCTAGTTGTCTGTCAGTCTGTATGTTTTGTTTTGTTTACAGTACAAAGCAAACATATATATTCCATATTGCATATTTTTTTTTGCGTCGTTGTTGTATTGTTTTTAAATATATATAAATTTTTATTTATTTTTTTTCGCTGTTTGTCGGCCTGTCTTTTTGGTCTTTTTGTTTTTTTTTTTTCCATTTTATGTTGCAAACTTTTGCGTAGTTATCGATTCCCATTTTGGTTGATATTGCAAGCTTTTGCACGATCTTCGTATCGGATTTATAAATAATATAACGGGAAAAAAATACATATTTCGTATTGCAAACTTTTTTTGCGTCGTCATTGTATTGCTTTTAAATACATATAAATTTGTATTGATAAATAATATAACGAAACCACATCAATAACAAATACAAAAACGATAATTGTAGACACAGCGGAGCTAATAAACCCACCAGTTAATATTAATTATTATTATTATAATATAATATAATTATTATTATTATAAATATATAAATTTAAGGGGAAATGATCCGTAATGCAGATTTATTAAGAAATTTTTTTCCGTTTTGTCCCTGAAGTTTATTGAATGTACGTACTAAATCCCCGGTATATGAAAAACACAGTACCTATGGTTGCGTAATATTGCAGTACGAATGATATCCCTCGATTTAAATCTTAAATATATTTCATTCATTTATTCGAACATCCAGTGAGCTTTCGTCCTGTTAAAGCATACACTCAGCTAAAACCCTAAACCCTCTCTCCGTGGGAGAAAAAGGAGATGGCCATTGAAAGGAACCTAGTACAAGAAGAAGGATGTATTCATAAATTTTACAAAATAGTTCTTGGCTGGGACTATATTCGTCTCCTCAATGAATCCTCCTCATCGTCTGTATGTAACTTCTATATCTATCTTTCTATCTCATTAATCCTTTAATTTCATACCATTATTATAATTAATCGATAACCGACCCATTAATGTTTCTTTATTTTTGATATTGTATTGATTGATGGCAGAAGAAAAGCAAAAATAGTGAAAAGAATTTGGGGTTGAAAGAAGTAAAGAATACTTATAAAGATGTTGATGATTACCTTGCTACGTTTGAGCCGCTTTTGTTTGAAGAAGTTAAAGCCCAAATTGTTCAAGGCAAAAATGAGGAGGAAGAAGAAGGTATGTATGTATGTATGTATCGTTTTTCGTTTTTTTTATATAATTTGTTAGTGCGAATACCAATGTTAATTTTTACGAGTTATTAGATGGGTTTGTGTGGTCTGTGGTGGGTGATCCCGTGAACTGTGAATTTTGATAAGTTTTGTATAAAAGTTATCAATTTTGGCCGCTGGTTTATCATTTAAGCATTACAAAGTGACCCAAAAGGTACACGAAGCCATCTTAAGTAAACGACTTGAAACGTACCTTTTGGTGTAATAAACATTCAAGAGGTAACTTTTGAAAGTTTGTGACATCGGAAAGTAAGTTTCGTATCCAATTTGTATACTAGCAAGTTGTGTCAAGTTGGATACTTTTTCTATAAGACTTGCCAAAAAGTATAAATAAAATGTAAAATGATTAATATGGCGATAAAAAGGGTGCGCTCTGGGCACATTTGAGTTTTAGATGTCAAGTCGATAGATTTTTTTCTTTAAGTTTGATTTAGAAGTTTGTTTTCGCTGAGGAAATAATTAGCCAACTACATTGCATCTTGAAAGAACCGGGGTTTGACATGAAAAGCCCAAGTATAGGTCTGCGTTTGAAAAGGTTTTGACTTTATAAGTAATAGGCTTGGTAGGGCTGTTGTAACCATGTCGTGTTTTTACGGTAATGTCTTTGAGTTTTTTCCTGGTTTCATTGTTTTATGGTATTTATTGTCTCCTTTTGTAGCCTACTCTTACCTGTTTGAGATTAAAAAGCTTGTTGGTTTTATGCTTGATTGTTCTTTATTAATGTAATACTGTGTGCATCTAATAATGTGCTTGTGCACCTGTAGCGGTGACATCTTATTGTATGTGTTTTTTTCCAATGTTTCTATTAAAACCCGAATGACAAATGCTGCCTAATCTCAAATGGCTTCAAAGTGAATTACTCTTCTTTCTCTTGGGAATTTTATAAAATCAGAATCAAGTTTCTGGCATAGAAGTTTGGTAACTAAAGTTTATTTCTTTTTTGTTTTTTCCATGAAACCTGTAATTTGCTTCCATTATTTGAAATTGTCCATTTTTCTTTTTCAGCAGTGGTAGTAATTATAAAATGTACCATGTATTTCATAACTGTGACATGCTTATGTGTGTTTTCCTGTTTTAAAGAAACGGAGTGGAAGATGGGTATGGTAATTCAGTGTACTGAAACCGATGGGTTTCATTTACCAGAAGTTTTTGGTGAAGACTGGGGATCTTTATCTCAAAACGACTTATTGCTGCTATCGAAAAAGAAGGTGAGCATTATATTGAGTTTTATCAAGTGTTTGCTTTATTGCTTTCTGCTGTACTCTATCATAGTAGGTATTACGTCACATGAAACAAGTTTTTTTTTTTTCTTTCTAAATCACTCAACTTCTCCCTTTTTACCTTTCTTGTTTCCCTTTTAGTTATATACAACAGAAATACAGTCATATATGATTTCTCGCTGAACTAAATATGTTAAGCTTGACAACTTTATATTGATTACATTTACAGTTTGGTGATGGTGAAGGAATTCCCACTGCATATGCGTTTGCATTGGTTGAAGATCGTCGATCAGATACAATTAGACTCAGAATGCAGTTAGATGGAGAAATAAAGCGAGTAGATAAAGATGAGGTCAGTGCTTCTAAAAGGCTGTTGAAGATGCGTTCTCTTATTGTGGAACTAAAAAAACCGTGGAGCATAATGAAGGTATTTTTATTCATCTTTTATGAACTTCTAATATATATGGTTTTGGTATCTCTATTGTAAAATATTTTCTTGAAAGTCCCCTTGTCTATCCTAGTCTTATTTTTCTATTTCCAGATGTATTGTTTCCATGCTTGCTAATTATTTGTTTGTATGATATGATTAAACAATGACAGGAGTTTTGGTTCTATACAACCAAATCAAACCCTTACTGAAAAATGCCATTATGTTTCACATGATGTTCTGCTCACAAATGAGTAACCTTTGCTCCAAGTCTTGCGTTTTTTCGTAGTTGTTATGAATAGTTATAAATTATCGTTGCTTTAGTTACAAAATTGGCCTTCATTGTAGCACCTGTTTCACCACTATTCCTTGTCTTCGCATGCTTCTTATCACCAGTCTCCCAATTTGCGTTACGGTTGTCATCATCATCACATGATGTTGATTTGCCAGTTTATCTCATGTATAGTTTAAGCTTGTTTTGTGCAAACAGAATCACCATTATCATCATGTTCATCATGTCTTTTGACCAGATTGCTTAAATCCAATTGTTTAATGTGCAGATTTGCAGTTTATCAACCATAGTTCGTGAATATGTTGCCATGCGTTCAATTAGCTACTTGCCATGCAAGGATGTGATTTTAGGAGCCACTGACGATAGCATTAACAGTTCTGAAGATCAGGCCTGGAAAATTTCTAAGCCTCTTATGGAGTACATTCAAACAAATCACAACTCAACACAGCTGGAAGCCATACGTGTGAGTATTCATCAGTCCCTACCCCCAAGACACACACACTGATATTGGTTTACCTACTTGCCATGACTTGGCTGATAAGTAATTGCTAGACTGTCCTATAATGCATTAATTTCTCTATTGAGACGTTATGTCATTCCATTTTCTTGATTGTAGACTGCCAGTACCAGCTTTACACATAAATGTACAATAACTCCATCTATATGTTTGTTTCATGCAGGCGGGTCTTTCACGCAGAAAGTTTGTCCTGATTCAGGTTTGCTGTGTACCAATGATTTACTGATTTTCTGGTTCTTTCTTGTTTACACTCACATTCACCTGAAAGAGACAAACTATACTCATGGTATATATGTATCTTTGTTTGTTTCCTGTTTCTATATCTTAGATGGTTGAATTAAAGCAAACTTCTTCCTTTCTTATTAATTAATTGAGGATAAGAAATGCCCGACTCTTTGATCTTGTAACGTAATATCAATCTCTTGCTACATTGTTTCTTTGCATGACTTCCCTGTTACTTTGCTTCTTTTTCCTTCAAAATTTGTTTACATGGTCTTACCTGTTAGAATCAGTTAACATAAATAGAATATGTAACTGTAAGTCTATATTTAACAAACAGTTAGTTAGGATGAGTGTGTTAATACATACCCGATGCTCCTTTTAGGGTCCACCAGGAACAGGGAAAACACAGACAATACTTGGGCTTCTTAGTGCCATACTTCATGCAACTCCAGCTCGCATGCAAACCAAGTGAGTATCTTGAAGCTTCTAAGCAAGTTTGTAAGTAATTGCTTGAGTGTATTGTATATTTGTATGATATTTATGGTTCACTTCCTTTGTTCATAATGTCTTGTGCAGGGGTAAAGTAACTGAAATCAAACGTGGGCCAGAACTACACGTTCAAGACAGGTATGTTTTTCCCCACTTATTGCATTTATTCATACGTTTGGCTCTTTCACTTAATTACTCGTGTAAAACAGGGACCACCATTGATTACTTGTCAATCTTTTATCATGCATCTTGTTTTTGTTAAACCGTTTATTCATTTTTGTAGATACAAGCACTGGGCAAATGCTTCTCCATGGTTAACTGGCATTAATCCTAGGGATGCAAAGATGCCTAAAGATGGTGATGATGGGTTTTTCCCCACTACTGGTAACGACCTGGTAAGTGTTATTTTGCATTTCTTTATATATTTATCTAGGTGGTTTATAAATAATAGCTTCTTATTTGAAAATAGAAACCAGAAGTTGTCAATGCCAGCCGGAAATACCGTGTGCGTGTTTTGGTGTGTGCTCCTTCAAATTCTGCGCTTGATGAGATTGTGCTGCGGCTTTTGAGCACTGGTATATGCCAATGTTTTCTCCTTCATATATCCTTTTTATGCATGATAAGCTTGCCTCTCTCACATGTCCAAAACATCCATGCATAGGCTATTAGTTTTCATCAGGTTGAAACTAGACCGGACTGAACCAAACCAGAATCAAATGGACAGCAAAAAAAATAAATTAATCAACCTCAGCATCAGCATTGGACCTAAGCTTGTTTGCTTCCATTCTAGTTCTGTTTTAAAACCAGTTCGGTCTGAAACCAAATGCTAACTCAGGGTTTTCTAATCTGTAATATATACATACATATATATATATATATATCAACACTGTTTCAGATTTGAATTTTTTTTTTTCCATAAAAGATTAGCTTCGAAAATTGACTCCATACTCAATACTTACTTTCTGTTTCTTCTCTGTCTCCTTAGTTGCTCATATTGACAATAATTTGTTCTGATTATCTTCAGGCATTCGTGATGAAAACGACCGTGCATACACTCCTAAAATTGTTCGGATTGGTCTAAAGGCACATCATTCTATCCAGGCTGTATCTATGGATTACTTAGTAAGTACCTGAAAATAACTGATACAATGGTTACATAAAAGACTTATGTAGAAGTTGAACGTACTGGTCAGATGTGTTGGCAAAATGGGTGGTTGGTCGGATTGTGTGGTTAAACAGGTAATATTGTTACAGGTCAGGTTGGATAGATCCAAGAAAACCTTTTTGTTAAAAAAATGATTTAATAAATGATTAGTACAAGCACAAAAACTATACTATTTTATTTCTAATTTTATGAGTATTACCATGGGAGGTTTGAGTATGTTTTTTTTTGGTGATAATTGGTTTGGGCTTTTTTGCAATGCTATAGCCATTGAAGTTCTTTTAAATATAAAATGAATGCTAACATGGGAGGTTTGAGTTTTCAGGTGGAACAAAAACTTTCAGGCATGGATTTCCAGACTGCCGAAAAACAGAAACAAGGTGGCGGGGCAAGGAACAGAGACACAATCCGTGCTTCAATTATGGATGAGTCAGCAATCGTATGTATTTTCAGTCTTATGGTGAGATCCAAATTACCATGACTTATGAATATTTGTTTTCTGGCAGGTCTTCTCGACTCTTAGTTTCAGTGGCACGAGTCTTTTCACTAAGCTTAATCGCACTTTCGACATTGTTGTGATAGACGAAGCTGCTCAAGCGGTAAGTTTCTCTGGATATTATTTCACTGTAATATGCTTTTGGAAGATAAATTTACTAATAACAAAATACGTGATAATTTAAGACATCACTGGTCAACTGTTATATTGACATTTCTTGTTCTCGTGAGACGTCCATTATCAATAGTTTTTCATGATAAACTTCAAATTTTTCTTTCAACAGGTGGAACCAGCAACACTAGTCCCTTTAGCCAGTGGATGCAAACAAGTATTCTTGGTATGTACATTGGAGGTTTTTCTAGACATGAATTTCTCAAAATGGTGACATTTTTTGATTGAACATAAACTTCTTACATCCATTCTTAAAAATATAAAAACCGTAAAAAAAAAAAAAAAAAAGAGAACACCAATTAAAGTGCAAGCGTAATTTATCGTTTTGATCTCTATTAATAAAATTTGGGCTTCTATTTGGAGCTAAATTCTCTTGTTCGGTCCATCCATTGTACCATCGACATATTCACACTCTTCTGCTTGAACAAAGAATTTATGTTTTAGTTACTCGTGATTAACGGTAATATATAACAAGGTCTTCATGTCGGAGACAAAAACTTTTTAACCAAGTTAATATTTTTTTTCTCATATCTTATTTGGCACTCCTTTCACTAAGCCCTCTTCTTTCCAACCCTGTTCCCTTTCAATTTATTAATAATGACCAAACATATTATATTTATATAGGTCCAATCACATTTCTCATTAGCTAGCTTTGTGACTACTGACTACTTTTTCTTTTGGAAAAGGAAAAAAATTGCTAAGACAGCCTGATAACATTATTTACCCAAATGATGATATCACACACTAGATAAGGTTCAGCTGTTTATAGATGTTGTAATAAAACTGTTAATTAACCTGAAAGCTTACACTAAAACTGACTTTTTGGCGACTTATTATATGTTTAAAAATATGTAAAAGTCATAGTATAGAATCTGGGTGGTTTTTTCTATCTTATTCTTCTTCATTTTTTCCAGGTTGGTGATCCAGTTCAGTTGCCTGCAACTGTTATTTCTGAAGTTGCTCAGAAGTTTGGGTAAGTACTTGATGAGTGAGTATACCTCCTTGATAGTTTCTATATCTAACTTTCATTGTCTGTAATACAGTTACAGCATGAGCTTGTTTAAAAGGTTTCAAAAGGCCGGATATCCAGTGCAGATGCTGAAGACACAATATAGAATGCATCCTGAGGTCTGGGCTTTAGCATCCTTACAAATAATTAAATTTATTATGTTCCAAAACCAGTAAAATTACTTGAATTGGCAAAATGGGTGGGTCAGGCAGCTCGGGTTTGCCGAAACACATTCTCTTATTTTTTTTTGGCTTTCTATAAATTATTAGTGGCGTCAAATATGAATCCAAAATTGTATTATTTCAGTAATATTATGATTAAAAAGTTGTATTATTTCTTTAATAATATAAATTATTGAATAAAATGATTTAAAAATACAGTTCGGGCAACTTCAACTCGTTTTCTTTTAAGTTTTTGTTGTTTCATTATATGTTAATAATACATAACCTAAATCAGTCTCTTTATAAATAAGTGGATTGAAATAGCCACCTCTAAAATGTACATTCAACTAGTACAAGCCCTTGGAGTGGATACTAGTTCATCTATTGATGGAAGCAGCCTATTTCTCACAGATAAGAAGTTTCCCATCAAAGGAATTCTATGATGGAGAGTTGGAAGATGGATTGGATGTTAAAGACAAGACAAAGCGCTTATGGCATAAATACCGTTGTTTTGGACCCTTTTGCTTTTTCGATATACACGAAGGGAAAGAAAATCAGCCTTCAGGAAGTGGATCATGGCAAAATGTTGACGAGGTTGACTTTGTTTTGCTAATGTATCATAAATTGGTCAGTCGTTATCCAGAGCTGAAGTCAAGTTCACGACTTGCAATTATATCCCCTTACAGACAACAAGTGAAGCTCTTTCGTAGTAAATTTAAGGAAACATTTGGTATAGATTCGGAGAAAGTTGTAGATATTAATACCGTGGATGGTTTTCAGGTTAGAATTTCATTTCATTAAATATGCATTATTTTTGCTGTTTAAAGATCTAACAACAATTGTTTCCTTTTTTCTTCTTGAAATACAGGGTCGAGAAAAAGATGTAGCAATATTTTCATGTGTTAGGGCAAGCAAAGAGAAAGGCATTGGTTTTGTGGCTGATTTTCGGCGAATGAATGTTGGTATAACCAGAGCAAGAGCTTCTATCCTGGTATGATCCGGTATTAGTTGATAACGTTTTCATGAGTTAACCCAAGTAAATGGGACAAACTGGTGAAAGTGATTCGAAATATACTCAAATTCACAAAACCTTCTAAATCGATATGTTAACAAATATTTTTAGATTTATGTTGTAAGAATTTTCTTTTGTATCATATTCACCACACTAATTACATTCAAAATCAAAAGAAAAGAACGAGTGCTGCGAGTCGTCTAAGCAGTACTAGATATTGGTAATTTCGCCTCAAACCTGTTTTGAACCATTTCCCTGCCAACCTGACCTTCCATTTTGCCACTCCTAAGTATCTAGCTCTCCCAATCTATCATGTGATGTGATTGATGTTTTGGTTATGGCAGGTGGTTGGCTCAGCTGATGCCCTGAGACAAGACAAGCACTGGAAAAACCTGATTACAAGTGCAGAGGAGAGAAAGTTTCTGTTCAAGGTAGGTCTTCTAAATGCTTGATTGTCAATAAGTTGGTATTTTCCGTACATCCTTTTAAAAAGTCATATCAACTGTTCGCATTATTCTTATCTCAAGCTCTTTTGAATATCGTTTTCAGGTTTCTAAGCCTTACACCGAATACTTCAACGATGATAATCTCGCCTCCATGGCAGTAGAGGAGGCCGTACCAGAAGCATTAGGCTCAGATGACATGGATATCGAAGCACTAGGTTATGATCTTGGTATGGAAGCTGATCAACCTCCACCTGATGATGATTATGGAGATGATGATGCGGGAGCATATGATGTTGCCAATGACGAATAATATCTATAACTATTCAATCCTTACAAGTTTCAATACTATCGAGTTGTCAGTTATATAAATAGTGCTAGAAAGAGTAGTCGGTTTTTTTTTTATATCAATCTGGAAACCAAAAGGAGCTAGTATATGGGTACTGCTATCGTTGTAAACGGCATTCACTACTAATCCTACATTATGGTCAGGTATATATATATATTGATGTGGCAACAAAGCAAACATTTATTGTTATTCAGAAATGATATCTATCTTTCCGTACAAACATTCAACCAAGAAAATATACTATCTCATATCATATCTATCATAGTTGCAAGATATTACCAGGTATGCGTTTGCCTATATCTCTGCACAGATCATGTTAGACTCGAGACGATTCAATATATCCTCATCTTCATTATCAGCAGCCAAACAGTCCACCTTTTCGCCATCCACACTAGTAAATTCATGTAACCTGTTACTAGTCACTTCAGTATCAGAACTAATCTCTAGCAACTTCCCTCTTGATCTGCGTTTTTCGTGCTTCAGATCCAGATCCGGCTCATTCAGCACCTTGTCAACCGTCGAATCAGAAACTGTAGGAAACTCAAATGTGTAATTTTCGATTATCGAGCTAAAATTACTGTTCAAACTCGACAACGAAGCACTAGTAACCGCCAAATTAACCGAATTCCCCGATCTGTGCTCTAAAACACCTTCTAATCCATGAACAGCCACATCTCTACCATAAAACATTCCAGGAATCACAATATCAACACCTCCAACCGTAATCAACGACCGCATCGATCTCCGCTGCTCAACAACAATGTTTTCACCATCAACCAGCGTCGGAAGCGTATTCGCCCCAGGCGGAAGGCTCAACAGATCCGCGATCGACATCCGCAGCGGAACCACATGGTACCGAAGCGTCGCGACGTAATTCGTTGCCGGCATCGTCATATCGAGAGCGAAGAGTGCAGAATTGATCGGTGCGAATAACGTGTAGTTGTTACTGTCGGATCTAAGATCGTAGCGTACGTCGGAAGTTGCGATCGCGTTTGCAAATAGATGGTAGCCTCTTGCTCGCATCACGCCGAACATTACATCCAGTTCACCTTCCCGAACTGCTGTAACGGTGCCGATTAAGGTGAGTATGGTGATCATTACTCCGACGGTTTTGACGCCGGAATTTGAAGCCATTTTTTGCATATGATTTTATTTTGGCGGGAAATTTAGCTTTTCCTGTTGTAACTGAATTTAATATATAACATAGCGTTTATATAGTCGGTGGAAAGGGGGGTAAAAATGATAATAATAATTTGTATAGTATTAATTAAGTATTGTTTAGTATTTTTTTTAGGGAAAATTACATAAAAAGGTAACCTATTTACCTGAAATTCTTAATTTAGGTAATCTATTTTGTTTTCATCTATTAAAAGGACTCCATTTCCAAATTTTTCTCAATAAAGGT
>JAOEHQ010046017.1:0-11872 GCA_025447715.1 Asclepias incarnata
GTGTACATAAAGTTAAAGCAAGTAGTAGCTGGACTAGATAAATAAAGATAGTGGTTAATATGTAGCATGGTTATTCTTTATCCATAGGTTCAATCCAAGTACTCTTTGTTTCTTAACATTATTTCAGTGAATACTTCACCAGTACAGACAATATAAAATCAAAAATGAAGGACTAAGGGGGAGTCTAAGGCCAAGAATGTTGTAACTTGTAAGTTGTTTAATGGTTTGTGGTTGATGTTGTTTACTGCTTGTTTCTTTCTTTGTATGTATGTTATTTAACCTTCACTCGATAGCGGTATCCAAGGTCTACTCATACATTTTTTTTTTGGAATATCTAATTTTATTCAAAGATAAAACCCCAATACAAAAAAAGGAACCATATTTCAGTGTCAAGTATACACTCCCCTAAATACAGACTAGATACAAAAAGGAAAAAGTTATAGAATTGAGAATTATGATTGGCCAATTGAGGTTATTTCAGTTGTCTTTTAATATATATTAAGATTAAGATATACTTAAAATATAATATTATATCTGATCAAATTAAATAATATAATAATTATGACATATGGTATGTTTTGGCCTTATTAAACATGGATTGTTTTTTTTTTTTTTCCTCATTAAATCTTTGTGATTTATCTTATATAATATATTTTAAATTATAAATATTCTATATTATAAATTAATTAATAGACCATGACATAAGCAAAGACTAATTTTGAGAAAAATAGAAAGTTATAATTGGTTAATAAGTGGTTAGGACAACTATATTTTAGTATAGATTAAGATTAACATAAAATAAGATAGTATTTTAGTATAGATTAAAGATTAACATAAGATAAGATAAAATAAGATTAAGATCAGAAGTCTAGAAACTGGTCAGTTGTGACTTCAACCCACAATTAGGTACTTCAAGTTTATGAATAACAGCTCTTTTGGAGCTGCAGGTTAAACTGCCAACATTACCTGCACAAAATTGCAGAGTAGAATCCCAATATAAAAATTGATTGTTGACAGTCAATGAGAAATAAATGATATGACGCTGATGTGACGGTGAAAAAGATGAGATAAAGATGTTAGCGTTGGGTAAGGCCTTTATCCTCTAATGAGTAAACTTGCCGAATTTCCAACTATGTTGCTTATGGTGTAATGTAACGGAAATTGCCTAAAATCGTAGTTAAAATGAGCCTGGGAAACGGCTATTGGCGGTTGTGTAATTTGATACTAGAAAAAACCTCTTCATAGCTTCTGGTAAAAAGTGTTTGGTTAAGTTTTGGAGTATGGTCAATGTTAAGATGTTAACAGATTTATTGGATATGACGATCATAATGGTTCTTAACATATATACAGGCTTCAACTTTGTACAGATTTAACAAAAAACCGGAAAGTTAATGTCTGTTTGAACAAATGGTAACGGAATTAGGATTTATTTTTATTTTTTTTCTTTCCTTCTACTTATAAACTACCCGAATGCCGGACTACTAAAAATACTCCAAATACCCCCTTTAACCCCACCCCCATAAATGTGAGGAGTGAGACTCGAACGGGGTGAAAAATCCCAAGGTACAAAGATCTTACCAATGAGTCACCAACCCCATTGGCAACTAGGATTTTAGTAATAAATTTTGGGTTAGGCTACTAAGTTGTGTGCATAATGATGAAACCATGCTACTTCTCTTTTTGTAGAATTAGGAGGTTAAATGATAATGGAATTAAAATTCTAATATATATGCAGGCATATAAATGTTATTCTTTTTCAAAAATAATAATAAAAAAATAAAATAAAAACGTTACATACACTTTTTTTTTTTTTTCACACAATGGTCACAATCATAAATTACTTGCAAACTATGACTATTTGGAAACATAATGCTAAACGCACCCGGTACTATGCACTTCATGGTTCGGCCCAGAGATGACTAGAAGTCCGGAGTCGCCATGGTGCAAGGGTGTCTCAAGCCATTTATGGACCGAAAGCGGACTTTATAAAATCAGGCCTTATCCATTAAAGTAAACAATGCTATCGGTACGGATTTTTGGTACCGATACCGGTTCGGTTTTGGTTTTTCGATAGTCATGCTCATCCCTAGTATGTACTAAGCGCCTAGTTGGTAAAATGATACTTTGGAAGGCCAAAAAACTCATCCAGTTTATATAAAAATGACATTTTGTATTAGATTAGTTGCCCAAAGATGCGAAAAACCACAGAAACAAAACAGCTTCACAGGCAATTTGACTGCTCGAGATCCAAATGTCAAATTATAAAGATCAAAAAGAGAAAATGCGACTTTAAAGGGCAGGATGATCACATTAAACTTGAGCATTCACATTTTCCCCGAAACCTTCTCTTTTGCTTGTTCTTCACAAAATTTACAAAATGAACCAAAACTCTTCTTCCTGCTACTGATTCTAAAGGTAATGGCCACATCCATAAAGATCTTAAGTTGCTTCTAATCTCAAATCTAAAACGCTATGTTTCAGGTATTACCGCCTACCTAAATCTTGCATCTTGCTCAAAAAGTTAGCCCTACCTCTGAGCTTGATCAGTTGTATTTGCAGCAACCGCGGAACTAGTACTTGGTCCGGCACCACTTTCAACCACTAAAGGTGAGCTGCCCCATTTCCCTTCTGACTCAAGTGGTTCAATTATACACACACCACCATCTGTAAGTCCCAAAGCAAACTGATTTGGTTCAGATGGATGTGCAGCAACCACAAGCGGATACACCCTAGAACTGCAACATTAAAATATATAAGAAACAAATGGATAAATACCAAAAATGCTACATATTATAACATATGAAATCATATCAAAGGGAAATACTCACGTTGGATTCGAAGGCAGATATGCAGAAGAACTGATCCGACAACGCAATCTCAGCGTTGATGATGTTAAAATATCAATACTACCATCCTCAAAAGTGACATAAATTGATTGGCTATCACATGAATAAGTAGCATGTGTGATCGCACCACTTGCCTCTCGAGGGCCCCACTAAACACACACCAAAAATAAACTGTGAGAGATCGAACTGTAGCAAAAGAAATTGTTGTCTAGTTGAAGTTAAGATAAAGATTGATGACCAGATTCATTAAAAAATAAGATACATACCTGCTTCAGGCATTCCAGTTTAGGTGCTTCAAAGAGGGCTATCTGTGTTTCATGAACCACTAGCAAATGTGTCTGATCTTGGTGGAATTGTACACGAGTATCAGCAAAGGGAGCAGCAGCGGGTCTTCCAGGAACTTGTAATTGTTTACTTGTTTGTTTCTCCCATCCATCCGTATTCCACACACACAACTGCGTAAACACATTTCTCACCATCAATTATTCAAAATTTTACTAGTTCGCCAAATAAAATATACAACAATACATTTTATTGTGATTTCAGGATGAAATGAATACATACCTGAGAATCAGCACCAGAAGATATTAGAATATTAAGAACAGTAGAGAACGCAAGCCCTGTTATTCGTTTATGATGGCCTTTAAGCTTTGTTTTGACCTGGTGAAATGAGCAATAAACAACTACTTCATTTATCAATAAATAGTACTCAAATTTTAAGTTTTTAATAAATATATACGGAATGTAACCTCATCGACCCGAACATTGTATATTTGGATAGACGAGTCATCCATGCCTATGGCAATAATGTTGTTATCTTGGGGATGGAACACCAAAAAGGTTGCAGCAGGCGGAGGTGGCATGAATGTAGTCATTGTCTGCATGTGAAGAAACCGTCAAGTGGTTGTATCAAAAATTAACTAAACGAAGGGGAAATGTGCCCTGCAGCAAAAACTGCTGGGATGGTTATTCACTTATTTGTAGCAAACACTAAAAAGAGGGCATCTTCTTCCTATATCCAAAAACAGCACAGATATAGAAAACATATAAATGATGTTACCTTAAAAGTCATCATATTAAACAAAGAAATCTTTCCTCCTGAAGCAGACATAACATAAGAGTCGTTCTTTGACAGTGCAAAGCATGCAATGGCATCCTCAGAGTTTGTATCACTGACATCATTAGTCATCAATATACCACTATTTGGCTGCCATAGCTGAGGTGCAATACTAGCAGTAGCCTATAAAAGCCCGATAACAATAAGCACCGAGATTGAGGCTAATAATGGAATTCAGATACAAGAGTGAGAGTAAGTTAAAATACCTTCACTGTAGAATTACGATCATTTTTCTGCCATTTCCATAGTTTATGAACAGCATTGGCTGCTAGAGCTAAAACTGCAACTCCTGAATTAGTGTAAATTAATCTTGTGACCTGCAATGCAGACATCATTAGCTCTTACTATTGTTTCATACATGTTTGAAAAAAATGAATTATAACTTGATAAAAAGTACCCGCATTGCAGAAGCAGTGCTATCAGGAAGCCTTGAGGAGCGACACTGTGATGGTTCAGATATTTCTGCCACTTTCCAGTATCTAGATTTGTCAATATTCTCCTCTCCTGTTCTAGGTCTATCTAACAAATTCCGGTTTTCGACATTCTAAACAAATCAAATAAAAATTTAACATAATGAGCACGAATACAGGATGTATCAGTATAAAATCATCAAATAAATACAACTCACCATCATCGCTATAGATGGCATTGCAGTAACTCTATCCATGATGCTTGATCCACCCGGTGCATTAGCAGCACCAAATGTGGTCATTACAGAAGTCTGTACAGATTTTTCTACCTTCAAAACCAATCTAATTGTCTAACTAAAGTATTGAAAGAATGGCATAAGAATGTTTTTACCTTGAGAGATGAAGATGCAACTCGGGAGGCGTCAAAAGAACGATTCTCCAAAGTTCTTAGAAGCCTAACCCCATCTGGGTTTGCTATAATCTTGATTCCGTTATCATTTGTCGAAACAGCCAACAACATCCCTTCTTTGTTGAATCTTACACAAGGAGAAGACTGCAAATAAGTAATGAACTATCATATCAACAAGTACAAAGCAGCTCATCTTTTAAGAAATATAATATAATGATCATTACCGGTAAACCACCATCAGCATCAGTAAATGACAACACGTTATCACTGTCCATATCCCAATACTTGACCAAACACTCATCACCAGCAGCAATGAAGCGGTTTTTTGTAGTATCAAACTGAACCACCCCAGCAGCTCGCTTCCCCAGACCATTATAAGTACGCTTCACGGCACCTTCACTTTCATTCCATTCCACAATGAAAGATTCTCCTCCTTTATTTGTCCCACATGAAAATAACCGTGTTCCATCAGTACTATATGCCATTGTAGTGGGTGAATGACCTGGTGCAATATAGTCAACTCTTGGGCCCATGTTGTCATACAGCCATGCCTTTATCTTCCCATCGATTGACGTTGAGAATATAAACTATTTTGTGGAAAAGGTAAGCAAGTAATCAACGGGAAGAAGTCAATCACTTGGTAGCATGAACATTGAAAGAATTATTTTCATACCTGAATATTTTCTTTAGAATGTGGGCATACAGAATATACAGGTGCTTCATGACCTTCAAATTGATGTTGTTTATTTCCTGTTACTGCATCCCATACCTGTATGGAAGTTCATGTCATTAAAAAAATAAAAAAAATAAAAAAATATCAATCTGAGAAAAGAAAAGGTAGTAGAATACAAACCTTTATCAACCTATCCTCTCCACAAGTTACAATGGCAAGTATTTTGTTTGGGTTAGCGAAAGCAAGGTCATTAACACTGCCACCGTGGGCCTCAATCTGTTAACCAAATCCAGTAAAATTTTAGAGTGGCATGAATCTGCATATCTAATAAATAAGAAGAAGTTTACTATTACAACCTACCTCCAAGTGGTTTCGTACATCATCACCACCGTGATACGAGTATATCTGCACAATATTCTTCGAGTATGCAACACCTATATAAAAGTTCATGACAATGATGAATGTATTTGACACATTAAAGTGATACTCCCTCTGTTCTCCTTAAGATGCCCCATTTTGTTGTTTGACCATCAACTAAGTACTACTTATTTACAATATTCTATTTGCAATACACCCACTCTAATATATGTGCAAAATTCAAACATATTGATATCAAAAATGAGATATTATAGTTTGTTTATTACTTAAGATATCAAAATGGGATGCCTACAGTGGAACGGAGGGAGTTCGTGATTTAATACGTATTTTTTGAAACATAGCAACTGTTATAATACCAAACAGGGTTCCATCGGGGCTCCAAGTTACACGATTAATTGATGCAGAATAATCATTGTTCAAAGATGCCTATTACAAATGCAAAGTGCAAACTGAGTCAATAGTGAATATATGACAAAACCAGAGTAGAGAATCGAAATCATATGCAATGTATTTTCAAATTTATGTGTTTGGATAAGGAAATACATTTAAACTAACAAACTTTCAATTTGTATAAAGTTTAAAATACTAACCTGCAGGGGATTGGAACAAGCACCAAGATCCCAAAGCTTGAAAGTCTTCTGAACAAGCTTCTCCCTGCTACCTAAGTCCCATATCATAGTTTCTCCAACGCTTGTTCCAACTTAATTTAGGCCAACAGGAAACAAATCAATAGATACAAATGCGTTCGGAATTCATGAAAGCTATTTACCAGTAACAGCGGATTTCGATATCTGTGGGAACTAACCAAGAAGCAGAATTTGCTGTAGGGGGTGAAAATCCATACTCTTGACTAATGCCCCCTGATTTAGAGTCATCACCACGGATTTAGGTAGATCTTCAGATGAATATGAGGTTTGACCATGACTCTGACCACTGTAGCCAATGGGTAAGACATTTACAGGCGTATGATTAACCTGTGCCAATATCAGGGATATGTCAGCATTTTTATTGAACTAACTTACAACATTAACATGTAGATGAACACGGTATTTTATAAATATTAGTAATCATAAACAGAACTACAGAAGATGATTCGAATTGGACCAAAGATTGTACACACCAACAATCAAAGTTAAAATGGTGAAATTTAAACAAGCATTAAGGTCATGCAAAGAATAGTCATACTTCATCAGATATGCCAAATGCCCTTGTTCTCTTGAATGCATGTTCAGAGTCAGCTGTTTGATAGTCTACAACTGGATTGCCAGTAGGAGTCCTAGGGCGCTTCATCATAGCTGCCATGTAAGCAAGAATTGATCAAAAATGAAAACTAGATCAATGGTTATAAAAAAATAATTAAAAAAAAAAAAAAAGAAACTCAACATGTTTTACAATGTCATCACCCTAACTAATCATCATCATCATTAGACTTATATGATAACTAAATAAACTACATACCAGCAGCATTAGGTGGCATTAAACCAATAGGTCCAGCAGAGGCTGACGGATGAGCCGCAGCTGGACTTGCCATCCAACCACTAAGAGATGCAGTGAGAGGTGCTGGTGCAGCCTGAAAAGGCTTGAAATAAAGAACAGAAAGAACAGAGGTAAGACAAGATGTGTTACCCATGATTATTAAAGTCCAAACTACTTAAAAATAGAAAGAATCTGGCTCATATTTCCACTTACACCATGAGCACCCAAAGGTGGAAAGCCTGGGGCTCTTGCAACACCCATTAGATGATTGGTAACAGGGGATGGGGCACGTGCACCATTTGGCTGTGACTGTCCACACGTATGATCAAGAAACAGAGTCTTTATGTCGGGATTCTGCTTCGGGTTTTTACACAGCTGATGTTGCCAGTTCAAACTACAACCAGAAAAGTACTATTAATAAATAAGCCCTGAATTTAAACGACAAAACTAATATCCGCATGAAGCAAACCTTTGGTTGATGAGCGTCCTCAGCCTCGAACTTTTTAAAGTTGGGAAAGTTAGCTTATCACGAAAAAGAGGATTGGCTTCAATTAACTTTTTAAGTTCACCAAGCATTATACTCCTAGCAGACTTGGTATCTCCATATTTAGATAACTGCTCGTTCTCTCTAAACATGTGTTATATTAATTAATATTTTATATTTAATAATTAGCAATATTTTATAACAAAAATCGAACAGGTGTAAATATTTAATGTCCTTACCTAAAGTTCTCTAGAGTCAAAAGGTGTGTTATTTCCTTAAACAGATCTTCATTAAAAGCTGAAAACACTTTCAAGTCCTTCACTAGAATTTCAACAGCTTTAGCACGATCCTTCCTGCAAATCAAATCGACATCAAATCCATAACTGCATTCACAAAACGTAAGAAAGCAATGCCATCAAATTAACAACATACTTATCTAGAGCTTCAAGGTACTTCTGCTTTTGTAACTCGAAAAAGATCTTCATCGAATATCGATTATCATCAACTTTTGTAAATCCAGATAAGTACTTCTCGACCTCATCCCATTCCCCATTTGTAACCATGTCCTCAAAGTATCTCATATTAAAGTAAAATCCCGACTCTTGCTCCAACCTCCACAACCACAAAACCAACTCAAATTCACATTAATAAGAAACAACCACAAACCAAAAAACATAAATAAGACAAAGAATTAGACCCTAAAATACCTGTGAACTGTGTGCTTAAACTTCTCTTCATCGAGAAACTGAAGTATTAAAAACACGAGCTCTCTACTGAGAGACGACATTCCTTTTCCCTTTTCCCCCAAAACTGTAACCAATTAAACCGCATATTAATCAACAAAACAAACATATAAACACACATTTATTAATACAAACATACCAAAACTAATACAGAAAACCGTCTAACACTACAAAACTACGTGTTCATTCAAACATGTTTTCTCACCTATATCAAAATAAAAACACAAAAAAAAAAGGTTTAACAAACTTACTAAACAAATGTTACTTTAATTTGTTCACATATCAATTCTCAACTATTTTTCGGTTCCCGAGTTATTCACATGTAAATTAACATGTAAATTAACACCGAATTTTGTCTCACATTTTAACCTTATATACACACAAAATAATAATAATAATAATAATAATAATAATAATAATAATAATAATAATAATAATAATAATAATAATAAAATAAACATTAATCATCAAAATAGCAAAAGAAATGTATAATCAACCTAATTTTTCTAAAACAGACATTCGCAAATTATAAAATAAAACTATATAATTTAACATAATATACATATATATATATATAATCAATTAATCAATTAAATCATATAATTTAACATAATACATACATAAATATATATATATATATATATATATAATTAAATCATATAAATAGAGAAAAATTATATGTAAAATAGTGAGTAATAAGAGGAAAATTGGGAGATAAAAGCATGCGATACCTTTGGATGACGGAGAGATCGGACAGTAATTTCTAGAGAGAGAAAGGGGGGGAGGAGGTTTTTAGAGAGAGAAACACTTGTGAAGAACCGAGAGAAGATGATGATGATATAAATACTGGTGAATTACACGAGATGCAATGATATTTAGAAATTAGGGATTTTTATAAGTGGACGTACTTATCTTTTGTTGTAGTAGATAGGCAGGTCTGATTATCGAATGATGTGTTTGTTATTACATATATGGATTTGATTTGATGTAATTTGGTCTAAACTTTGATTTTTAGTCGCCCCATTTTTCGGGCATTTTTTTTCTATGTTGATTGTGATTACCATATCATGAATTTCTGATGGAGATCAAATTGTTTTAATTTGAGTGAAAAGTGATTTTTAGATTAAAATAAACGGATTTTTAAATTTTCATCTTTGATTTTAATTCAAAAGTTAAAATTCTCTTAACTTGACTAGTCAAGTTGACAAGTTGGGTAACTTAAAAGAATCTTTATCCAACATTTATAATTCTTTATAAAATTCTTTATAAATATAATGAATATAATATTTTTATGATTTAAATCTTAATTAATATTTACCTTCTATATTTTATTAAATTTTTTATTTTTATAAGTAACTCATTTAATTTAGAGTTGTGTCACAAATAATCTTTGTGGTTGGTGAAATTTGAGTTTTAACCCCTATCTTTTCTTTCATTACCAATCATTTCTGGGGTATCATTTTTTATTGTCAATCGTCCTTGACCCTAACGTCCGTTAAATATGTTCCATTAAATTCCCCCAACTCTTTATTAATACCTTTTATACTTAAGAAAAAGTACAAAGATTTCAACCACTAACACGTCCAGACCCATCACCATCACTATTGTCTCTACTTTTATTTGCCTACATGTATCATCAAACAATAATATAATAATAGTAAAGATATGATCGGTAGTGGGTTTAGATGTAGATGTTGAACGGAATATCCACCCATAAACTCTTCTTTTCATCCTTTACAATTTTGCAATCATGAACATCTCATGTAACACTCATCCAAATATGTAACACTTTGCTTTATAAAAAGTGGATTTCCAAAAAAATTTCAATATAACATTGTTAAATAGAAAACAGAAGCGACATTTAAAATCCATTTGATTCCTAACGGAATCATAAATCCTCATAATGGTGTTACTTGACACGTATCATCACAATAGTTAAAGAAATCCACAAGATAATAGTCAACAACTGAAATAAAGTCTACATAAAGGAAATGCAACTATGGGTAACTAAAGCCACTATCTTCTTGCTCCAAAAGTGGCGACCCCATCTCACAATCTACCGAACCACTTCAAGGCCTAAACTGAGTGCACAAAACATTTCCACAAAACATAAGTGTCAGCTTTTAACACTGAGTAAGATAACAGGTTAGCACAAAAAACAGGGATTGTCATTTAAAATATTTCATAAGAAATCATCTCACGTATACATATAGGCACAACACACACATCCACATAATCAAACACATAAGGACTATCAATCCTATAATGTGTCTAGCAATTCTCAATAATCCACTTTATAATTCCACTTTATCTACTTAAAGTTATGCCAATTAATCAACACTATTAAGGTTTTGTGTGTAGGCGGTCATAAGACCTCACAGGGAACCTCACGCCCGACATGATGGGTAAACCTTTAGGTGGTCCATCGACGTCGTTACGGATAGGCATAACCACATGCACGAGTAATCCGTTACACACTAATGGTCAATCACGCCACCCGGAATTACTTTACCACTTTGATTGTGTCACACGGAAGCATGTACAGTATCCCCGGGTGATCCCCTATGCACACTAGCCTAAATAGACTAGATGTGGGTTAAGTTTAACTCTTTTCCACTTGGTGCTCGAGACTTTGCACACTTATTAATTTTTCACATATTTCCACTTATCACATTAGGGCCCTTAACGTACACGTGACATAGAAACTTAATCATGTCTAGTGTACTATGTGTACAAGTCCACAATTATCAATAACAACTCATTCACAAACTACTTTAAGCCACATTGTAGCAATCAAGCTCACAACTATTAAAGCGCGCATAAACAATGCCCCAATTAACCTCTCACATACATTCCATACCTAACATACTCATGAGATATTTTAACATCATAAATGGGGATTATTTATCAAACATAAATTTTGTTGTGTCCCTAGGGCATCAAAAGTAAGTTATATTACCTCTCGAGGCTTCACAATCACAAATAAAGGTCTACCGTGCTTGGTATGTATTCCCGACAACCTAAGATCATTATAACAACAATATATAAGCTTAAACGAAGCTAAAATGACCCACAGACCATATATGCGTCGCATATCCACTTGTTTCAAGTTTCAACCTTCTATTTCCCGAAAACATCAAATTTGCGTCGAATGCCCAGAGCATGCGTCGCATATTCACTCAAAACGTATCAGATGCCTGAAACATCAGTTTATGTGCCGCATGGAATTCTATGATTCACATATTTGGCCTTTTCCTAAAGGGCTTATTACTTGTTGGGGTATCATAGTATCCCAAAATTACACTATCATGACCCAACCTTTGATTTCTCCTAATG
>JAOEHQ010046028.1:0-22723 GCA_025447715.1 Asclepias incarnata
TTTCTAATGACAGCCCTTAGGGCTGTCAATAACCTGCATAAAAAACTTGTACCTTCCATATCAAAAGCCCACCCCCTAAATTTTTATGGTAAAAGTACAATTATTTTATACACGTTAATGACAGTCCTAAAGGCTGTCATTAGCAAAACCATTCATTATTTAGTTTTACAATTAATTATATAAAGTCTCTATTCAAATAAAATAAAATCTTTTTTAACAAGTTAACCCCGTTGTGAAACGCGGGGTTACTTTCCTCGTTATTATTGTTGTTGTTATTATTATTATTATGTTAGGATAAAATTTATATTAATATCATATATCGACAATCAATGGTCAATTATATATAACATATAAATTATAAAGTCAGTAGACCCATTTTTTTTCCTTTGCATCTTTTTTTTTTTATATATATTTATTGATTTTATTCATTATTAATAAAATAATAATATAGTAAGTATAAATATTTTTGTAATAGGAAGTAAATGTTGATTTTTGTAAACTCTTGGTTGAGAAAATTAATAATTAATCAATTTGTTCATAAAAAAAAGGAAATTAATCAATGTAAACTCTTTTGCTTTTATTACGTGTCAGGATATAAAAAATGCGTATACCAATAAACGCGTTGTGTAATGATAATGACATTGTCGTGAGATCCAAAGCTACCTATCATTATTAATTAATTTATCTATTTAATATCAGAATTTTTTAAGTAGTGATAAACTCACATATATTTTTATATTTTTGCCATCAATAATAATTCCTGTTTTAAATAGTTATACATTGTGTAATGACCTGTTTATATTTGTTGTAGATGGCAAAAACATATTATAAGTTTATCACTATTTGTGTAACAACTTTGTTTAATATAAGTAAATGTAAAGTTAACTGATAAGAAGTGGTGATTATGAATATGAGTAAATAAAGTTAAAATAAAGTATCGATAATTTTGTTAATAGAAAAGACCTCGTAAAAGGAGCGTTTAGCCCTTAATTAGGTTGAGCCGTCTCTATGTATTACACTAAATTGTTTCACAAATAGCTATTTGAATTTTTTATATTTTTAAACTCAGATTTACATAAATTTATTTGAATTAATATATATTATATTTACTTATATCATTTGAACTATTTCTACATTTATTTATATATCGGTAAGTATTGAATTTTATCAAAATATATAAATGATCGTTAAATATATTTAAAAAGACAATAGTTAATTTGGTAAAGTTTTAAAAATCTCAATTATATCTTGGTTTTTTGTTTGTTTTTTTTTTTTTTTTGAAACGGCAAATTTGAAGTCAACGGCATTGCCTGTTCTTATACATAGAATAACTATTTTAGTATATTAGTAATAAATATAAAAATATATAATAATATTTACTAATCAACTTATATTAAATTATTTTATAAGTATTAAATTAGATGTTTATTTAAGCTCGTTTAGGCTCGCGAGCTTAATCGAGCCTACAATCAAAGCTCAAGCTCGATTATTAAACGATTTCTAAGTTATGCTCGAACTTGTTTTGCTCGAACTTGTTTAGGCTTGGCTCGATTCGAGCTTTTAACGAGTTGAACTCGAGTAATTCACGAGTAAGCTTGACTCATTTACATCCCTATTAGGCTATTAATGATCATGTAATTATTGTACTTATTTATTTTTTTCTTAAATTATATTATGACTTTTGATAACGTTAGTGAGTGTATTTCTGGTTAATTGAAAGATGTCGTTTGTTTTGAATCTTTTGTCTATATTGTGTTAAACTTAATATTAATTAGAAGATTACCGGCACAATGCGACGGAATGATGGTGGCGGCGATAAGACGTGAGAGGTGAGTGACGACTGGTGGTGGTAGTGGTGGTGGTGATGGTGGTGGCGGGATGAGAGTATTGTAAATATTTTAAGGGATGGGGGTATGATAGCTTTGTAGGTATTTTAGGTGATGTTATTGAAAGGATAATATGGGTATTTTAAAGAATTGGGTAATAGAATACAAATAGATGAGATGGATAAAATAGGTACATTAAGTTCTTTTTATAATGTATTGTAAAAATAATATATAATTAATTAATATAAAAATAATATAAATATTAAATAAATGATATGGTAAATAAGGAAATTTTGAAATATCTAAAAATTAATATACTAAGCTATTTGGTTTATAAGATAGTAAGTATAGTTCAAGGATATATTTATATTTTTTTAAAAGTGAAAGTTTATTTTGATATATGGTCAAATAAAAAGTAGTTATTAATAATTTGGTAGAGATTTTTTAGTAATTAGAATGTATACTTTTAAGATACTTTTTTTCATTACTAATTATATTAAAGTTAAGATAAGATACGTAAAATAAATTTATTATCAAATATTCTTTCTAAGAGAGACAAATTTGCATATATATCACTGATACCACAAATATAATTAATTTTTTTTGCATATGCAAGTATGCAACCCTTTTTTCTCCGTCCATGATTATAACAGTACATTGTAGATGATAGGTCGCAATAACAAACAATATTTAGTCATACATTGACGAAACTATTTTTAGCCACATGACGAAACTAATTGTTTTACCCCCCTTCTCTTCTCACTTGATGTAATATATCTATACTTCTATATTAGTATACAAAAATTATATATCCTTATTGAAAGTTACATAATTTGGTTATGAGAAATATCCATATTACCACTCTTATCATTTTTACAATATATATCTCTTATCTCTTAAAATATCTTCATTACCCTCTTTACATCAATTACTTTTACATCAATCGACGCCGCTGCCACCACTAACAATCGCCGCCATCACCACCAGTAGCCGCCATCACCACACCGCCGCCACTACCGCCGCATTATGCGGGTATCCTCTAGTTTATTATTATTATTATTATTATTATCTATTATTTATTGTAAGGACAAAAAAGTGTACGCCAATTGTTTTGGTGGTGCAAGTATAAGCTAAAAATAAAATAGGTGGTGTCTAAATCATCCAATATTCGTATTATTCTCTATCGTGATATTTCAGTGACATACAGATACATCTATCTTTTTTGGACAGTTAAGTATTTTTGTGTTCCATTCCATGCGGTATTTAATATTTTAATTAGCACATTCACACACTCAATATCCTAAAGGGGGAGGAGTCATGAAATCTTATCCTTAAATGGTTCAACTCTTTCAAATTTCACCAATAGGATAATGTCATTATACTTCAACTTTCTAACTCATCATTTTTATTTGCGGTCATGAGATCCAACCCTCCTAAATTTTATTTTTATTTTTCATAATTTAATTAAAATTTTTAATAAAAATAGTTATATTAAACAAATTGTTTAATATAATAAAAACACATTAGTTTAAAATTTTATTCATAATAACAACAAACATATACAATCTTATACAAAATATATATTTTTATACTAAAAACTGGGTTTTAAAACTATAATAATTATTTTGTAAACAAGTAAAAGTTTAGAGGACTAAAACAAAATTTTTAATTAAATATAAGTCATTGTCTTCTTTTTCTGTCTTCTTCTTCCTATGAGATGCAACATACACCTGAAATTTATTTATTTTTTGACAAAAGCCTCAAACGAAAAAAAAAAGGGGACATAACACCATTGCCCAACGTTCAAATCCTTCTCATCTACAACGGGCTTTCACCCCGCCGACCCCCTACCTGCCGGCAGCCCGCCTGAGCGGCGGCGATGTTTCACCACGGGCTGGGCCAATCCGCCAACAACCAGATCTCCACTCCGAGTACCCTAAATGTCTTTAACGTAAATTTATGTATCCTTTTTAGACTATCAAAACTTTATTAACACTAAAAAAAAATATATATATATATATATATATTTAGTATTAACTAGGTATTACATTACGGGTTGCAGCAGGATGTGTTTTCTTTTTTAAGGGCAATACCACATCCACACTATCATGGTTATGTTTATTCTAAAAAATCACAAAGAAACAAAATGTTACGAAAAAAATACAAAAATCAAACTAAAACCAAATAATACAACAAAAAGTATTTATAAAAAAAAATCGCGCTGCCACGGGTATCTTTTTTCTCTTAGGGTAATATCACAATTACACCATTGTAGTTATATTTACTCCCAAAAATCAAACCAAAAGAAAAAATTACAACAAAAAATTATAAAAAAAAAAATACAAAAAAGATATATGTTTACTCGTGTATGTAAAACAAATTGTTACAAAAAAAAATTAAAATTTTTTTTTATCAAAAGTTAAAAACAAAAATGTTAAAAAAATAAAATGTTAGAAAACAAAAGCTTACAAAAGAATATTAAAAGGTATTAACATATTAAAATCAAAGCAAAAGCAAAAAAAAAAGGAAAATAAAACATAAATGTTTTAAAAAGAATGAGCCATTGTTCAAAAAAATCATAGCAAAAAAAAAATAAAAAATCAAAATGTTTTAAAACACCACTCTTTTAAAAGAGCACACTAAGAAAAAAATATCACTATTCACTTTAATAAATATTAATAAAAAAAGTAATATATAGTAAAATTTTATGATGAAAATTGAAAATATTTTAAATGGTTTTTTTTAAGATTATTTTCCAAACCAGGATTTGAAAGTTCATTACATAGCATGATGGGATAAACATTTTACAAGATATTTACATAACATAAATATTTGGTCATAGTTATTTACATCCACGGATTATAATCCCTAAGAAATTTCAGTTGAGTAAATTGGACAAAAGCGTGTTATGACATTTACATCCAAAGGCATTTGATTCTCTCCCAAGTTGCACTCCAATGCAAAGAATTATAGTATCCACTCCGGTATGCTTTTACCATATATATCCTTCTTGTAAAGTAACGGATTTAGAAATAAAAATCACGTGTGTCCAATTATAATTCATCCCGTTCAAATGCTTCAAAATGTTTAATTTATAATTTATCTAGGTTCAAATCTTTGAACAACATGTGTCCAAACATAATTTTTCATATGCTTGTTAAAATATTTTCCGATGTAACTTAGGTCCATGGACCTATGTTAGAGTAATATAGAACCGCCCTTGCTTCTTTAACCAACTTATTATGATTTTATTTTATACGAAGTGTTTGGAATTGATATTTATTTATTTATTTTTTTTATCGGCTTTTGGGGCTGTCAGTATCAAAAAATAATTTTTTTAAGTATAACTTATTTATGTTTTTTTCATAGATAAACAGTAATAAATGTTTTAATAAAACTATGGAAAATGTTAACTACAACCCTAGGTGTTGTCATTAACGTATATAAAAAAATTGGTATTTTTCATGTCAAAAGTTCACCCCCTGAATTTTTATAATAAAAAATACAATTATGTATGCATGTTAACGACAGCCCATAAGGTTGTCATTAACAAGACCATAAAACTATTTGTATGATTATTTCATATGCAGGGATAAAAATATATTTTAAAATGGACAACTTGAAATATATATATAGGGTGGGGAATACAAAGCTGTCATGTACCCAACTTAGGTATAGAACCTCTTCACATCTTAGTTTTTTAATTCATAAAATTTATGGGGCCCAGGTCATTTATTTATTATACAACAAATATTAAAAAATTGGTATGTGAGGGGGTTCCATACCTAGCTTGGGTACATGACAACCACACCTTCACTTTTCCATATATATATATATATATATATATATATATATATATATAAATATGTATTATTTATACATTAGGTAGATGGTTTGAATTTGATTTTTAAATTTAAATCTATACTAAAAAGCTGCAACATACTCAAGAAAATTCACTAGTAAATCATAAGATTGTAATATAATTCCTCTAGCCATTTTAAATTGGAAAATTTTGTGTTCGGTGGAGGAAGTGTGTCGACACACACACACTCAAGAGAAGGGAGAAAAAAGTTTTTAATAGTTGAACTTCTTAGTATTTCAATCTTCTTGTAAGGTATGCAATTACTTCTTTGTTAAATTTAGGGTTCTTAGTATTTAGTATTTGGGGTTTTTTGAGTATTTGGAGATTTGGTAGGAGCCCTAGATATTGGGATTGAAATTTGCTAGCATTTTGTTATTTGAGGTTAATGGTATATTTCTCTAGGTAGAAATCCCATGGTCATTCATTGCTAGTGTTTGGCTAGAGAAAAATGGTGGAATTGTTATGGCTATTATTGATAGAAAAGTGATAATAATGATTTTATTATGATATGATGAAATGTTGAGATGAATATGTGTCTATTATGAATTATGAATTTATTGATAGCCAAACACTATTATGAGTGACTTTGTGGATTGGGTTATAATATGTGGAGAATTTGAAATAGCAATCTTATGGAAATTTGGTATGCTTTTAGGTGTTGAAAGAAATTGTTATTGTTCTTAGCATATTGTGGTTAAGGTAAATACATTCACCTACATGTATTGTATCATTGGGTTAACATGAATTATATGAGACCGGTGGGCGTTAATTTATGTTAGCTATGTTGGTTATATGTATTGTTGAGAGTCCACGGTACTGGGTGACGACTCGATGTACTTGTGGCACCGGTATGGATCCATATCTTATGATGATGCTTTAGGACATTATGTGAGACCGGTGGGCATTAATGTTCCTAAGATTGATTTGTGATGCCATGATATGTGTATATGTATTTGAATGTACTTACTAAGCGTTAGCTTACCTTTTAGTTGTTTATATCTTAATAGGTGGAAGTAGTAGTTCCGGAAAGAAGCTTTGTTGAATCAAGTTGATCTATGGGGTCTTGAAAGTAGAAGACCATTTTGGGTTAGTAATTTTGAGGGATTAGTTGTCCCAAAGACCCGGCTCTTGACTAAATGTTATTAATGTATGTATGGTCATATTTTGTATAATGGTCTTGATTTACAATCAAGTATATGTTTTAACAAAATTGTCAAATGGTTATGCAAAGAATTACCCATTTTGTATCTAAAGTATTCTTGGTAATTTACCCTTTTGGTTAATGTGACTTGGAATGAAATGGATATTTTGTAAAAGTGTGTTAATATCTAATGTGTTTTCATCTAACTTGTTATGTTGTGAGTTGAGGATGTTTTGTTATGGACGAAAAATGGGTTCAAGTGTCTATTTATAGGTCGACGGTCGATGCAGACAAATTGACGGCCGTTGTGACCAATCGACGGTCAATGCATACACATTGACCGTCAGCTTCTCTCCTCGACTCTTGTTTTTTTGTCGAGCCTTTGTTTGACCTTTCTGAGATCTAAAACTTATCCCATAGCCTTATATCAACATATGTATAAGATCTACTTTGTCAGATTTCATAAACGAAAACTTTGATTTTTGGTCAAAAATTAGAGTCCAAAATCTTTCTAAGTATAAATGGTCAATGAAAGTCAATATCTGGAAATGTGTTTTTTTTTTTTTTATAAAAAAATGGTTATAGAATTTTGGGTGTTACATTTAAACTTTGTAGTTTAAATTTGTTAGCGTGAATACTAGGGGTGTTCGAAATTATCTGTATCCGAACCCGTAATCAAATAACCCGATCCTCTTTTATCCGAAAATTCGGATATCCATTCGGATATCAGAATTTCGGATATATGACTTTTCGGATTCGGATTCGGATAGTGTTTTCTGAAAATTTTGGATATTTCGGATATCCGAAAGTATCCGAAAAGTATATTTTTAACAGTTTTTGTTTTTAGTTTTTTAACTACATTTTTCTTTATAAGTTAAAAAGACCCGAAAGACAAATCAAATATCCTGAAATTTTCAAGTTGTCACTCTCAATTCACAAACTCACTTTTCTCCAAGCTCTAAGATGTTATAACTTTTGGTATAAACCTATGAAGATGTAATTTCACGAATTTATACTCATATGCAATTATGATTATGGACATATTATATCACTATTTATGTATTAAGAAATATGTAATGCTATTACATGATTTTTATTTGTCCACTTTTTATATGTGTAGATAACTTCGGATATTTGGGTATCTAATTTTGGTTGGATATCTGAATTTTGGAAATTTGAATCTTCGGATATCCAAACCTTCGGATATCCAAATTTGAACACCCATAGTGAATACCATAGAATATATAAATACTTTACATATACATAATGCATGTTCATATATGTACCATGTTATTCATATTATCAAATCCACTTGTTAATCAATGAGTCATTGTATCACCCCATAACTAAAAATTTTAGCAAAATTATCAATGTAGGCCAAAAGAGGGCCTAAACCCTTGCTTTACTCGTTTCACCATTCACCCTCGAGCCAGTTCAATGTTTAAAGTTCATAATGTAGTGGAGTTTGAAGTAAACTTCCGGATTTTGATTCACCTCATCAGAGATTTGACTTTTAAAGTGGTGATTTTCCATTGGTCTAGAGATTTTATGCACATAATCTACGATAATAGGAACGAGAAAAAGAAAGAAAAAAAAGAGTATACGGTGACATATACGTGCTAAAATACTAGATCCCTACGACGATAAAGATCCCAATTTGATTTAATATGTCACATTATAATATCCTACAACAGGAAGAAAGAAAAAACAATATTGCAGTTTCTTGAACACGGATTAATCTTCCCACAAAATGGATGCTCAAGGTTGAAAATTGTACACCATTTCTCCAAGAATCACCTGCAAAGATACCAATAATAACCCAAATCATACCTCCTCCTCCTTCCACCGCGATCATTATTCAAAACACGAGCTCAGGCATGCGAAAACTTGTACATATTTTATTCACACTAACTCATGTTTTACCTTCATATCTTCTGCTTTAAGACTTGGCGCAACTGTATCTTTTGACTTTCCATTCTTGCTTCCAAAAGTTTCGCTTTTAAACTGTTTTTCTGCATAACACCACGCGGCCATTCAATGCACCCCTTCATCCCTTTTGTAATGTGCGGGTTGCTGCCTGACCCGGGTGAACAACTCCACTCAGAGGCGCTAACCCCTGAGCTCCGGTCAGGTGAAAGGTGGGTCACATTGGAAAGGTGGGTTCCATTTGAAAGGCGCCCGTTTAACCCCTCCATAGATACTATCTTGCAATTTTCACCATTGCTGGAATATGATGATCTCCATAAACGAGATATCGAAGATCCCTTTTTGGGATGTTTACTCGGTACCGCACATACTTCGGTTATTTCGGTAATCGGGGTCCCGTCATTTTCTTCCCATTCTCTTTGGTGATGGTTTGTGACAGATGGATCACTCTCATTGGCTGAATAATTCGAACCCTGATCCTCAAGATGGCTCACAGTTTCCCATCCGCTCTCATCATCCTCATCTTCATCTTCTACAGCACCATTTTGATCATAATAACCAGAAGAATGTCTATGGTTATCATCTTTTTCAATCTCCTTCCCATTCATTTCCCCAAAATTAACCTCTTCAAAAACTGAAAATATGTCATCTGGGTTTGCGGGCTCATATTTAAACTCACTAATCTCTTGAATATCAACCGAATTGGCACACTGTTTAAGGGTTTCAGCCCGTTTTATCTCTTCTATATCAAGATTCGTGCTTTTTGAACCCAAGAAAGCTTCAAGATCCATTATTAGCTTGTTCATATAACTATATTTGTCTTCAAGTGTCACTTTTGCATCAATGAGCTTCATTTGCACGCGTTCTTCACGCCAAACTTCAGCCATTTGTAACATTTTCCTCTCATCATCAACTTCTTCTCTCATTTTCATGGATTCCCGTTTTAAAGCTTCCACTTCGGCTTTATCTTCACCTATTTCTTTAGCTAATTCATCACATACCTCCTCGATCAATTCTCTTGCTTTTCGTTCCTTTTCATAATCTTGCATGTAACGTTTGGCTGATAACTTGGCATCGGCCAACTCATTGACCAACTTTGAATTCACTATTTCCATTCTTTGTCGGTTTTTTCTCTCTCTATTTAACTCACCTTTTATGTCATCAATGACTGCACGGATCTTTTCGTGTTCTCGACTCCTCCAGGCGGCTCGTTCTTCATTGAGCTTCTTTAAGAACTGTTCAAGTTTCTTTTTTGATGAACGCCGTTCGTTTTCAAGATCATTAATACGGGCTCGAGCTGTCTCAAGGTCTGATTCAAGCACCGACACCATTGACACGACTCCTACTTGCGCCTCCAGATGCTTTGACTCACCATATATATGTCTTACGTCTTCAGATGCTTTCCACGATGCTGGGTCCCACTTTGTCGCCCCTTCCATAGCAGAGTTGGAAAAATGGAACGTTGGTTCAAGCTGATAAGGTCATGAAAGTAGAACAAGGGTCAGCTGGTTTCTATTCAAGAAAGATTGTTTTCGAGAACTAAAAATCATAACTTGTGAACAACATAATACCATCACTTGATACAATTGTCAAACAAATTTCTCATATTGTACACCATATAAGGGACCACATAATTATACTCATCCACAACAATGATCAGTTCAAATGTCAAACAGCATCTACAAGAACGTAAATGTAAGAAACCCATAGACTAAGGGGATGTTTAGACTTAGATGTGCGTTTTAACTGACTATCAAGTGTTAACATTTTTTGGTTCATTTAGAGTTCAATATAACCAGGTAAAATGTAAGAAACCCAATTACATACCGATTTGCAAATTCTGATTATTTTTCAAATCACTATTATAATGCAAATTCATTATTATAGTTATATATGCTTATAGAATTTTCTCCATTCTCCATTGTTTGGGGCCCACTTCGTTTCTTGACACGTAAAATGAGATCCCCGATACCCATAAAAATGGAACACGAGATAAGAAAACATTTATTAACTGTTAAAAAAAGGACCTATGATTTTTGTGCATCTCAACACTCAATTTATATTAGAGGTCTACTTGGACTTTGAATGCCAAACAAAAAACTTTCACATTCACATTGATATGGAAGCATTCTAACTTTAAGATAAAATCGAATAGTGCATCAACAAGTACAAGTATAAAAAGCATTAATTTGGGAAATACAAGTTTGGCACTCAAAGTACAAGTACTACACATGGCATTCAATTTGTTAACTTTCAAGGTTAATATCAGTAAGGAAGTTTCGTGAGTGATGATTACCTTGTGAAGAAACTTATTTCTTGATCCGGTAACAGAATTAGGGCTCTGTGGCACTTCTTTCATATGAGAATCAAATGATCTCCTGTTATGACGAGTAGGAGAATGGATCCCCGAATG
This sequence comes from Asclepias incarnata, assembly GCA_025447715.1. NCBI lineage: Eukaryota > Viridiplantae > Streptophyta > Magnoliopsida > Gentianales > Apocynaceae > Asclepias > Asclepias incarnata. Next base: position 11,169 of record JAOEHQ010046028.1, read on the forward strand.
ATCGATAGCAGGCTGCATATTTTAGAACAAAAAATGAACTCCATCGTTCAGTAAAGAATGCATAAATCTAGTCTAAACAACGCCCGAAAGATCAATACAAATCAACATCAAGATTCCACCGAGTGTTTCAAGTCAAACATGACGATTATAATCTAACCTCATACTTTATATCAATTTTCCTCACAAAGAAGCAATTTATTTCACTCCTGCAGTTAAAGAGACACCTGACCAACACTCATAAGTCAAATGTATACTTTTTTCGTGACAAAGATCTTGAATGGACATCCTATTTGCATTTGATGTGTGAAATTTGAAAAAATTACATGTTTTCATAACTCCAGTAATCGAATTTATACAACATTTCGATACATCAAAAACAGTATTTTGCGTTTACATTTTCACAGTCTGCCCTAAATTAGTATTCTTGGAGTACCTATAAATACACTAATTGTTCAACAGTAATTTATATCAAGAAAAAAACGTAAATTTATAATCAGATTCAAATCAAGAGTTAAAAACACAAAATAAATGGATTTTGCTTAACACGCAATAAAATATCCTGCGTCAAAAATAACCGTCCTCTACAAATAATTTTAAACCGTCATGTATACAGATTTAATTACATTGCAAAACCCTTTTACACACAAATATAAAATCAAAAAGATTATAAATTTATACCTGAAATACAAACCCATTATTCTTTGGAACATTACACAGCTCCCCACCACCACCACCGCCGGCGCCGCCAGCAACAATAACTTCCGGCATCTGCAATCGCCACAGTCCAGCAGCCAACTTCCTAGCCGACACAGTTCCGGCCATATCTTTCCCTCGTCTTACCTTCCGGCCATTTTTCCGGCCAGAATCCGGCAGCTTTTCACTTTCAACCTCAACATCTTTCTCACCCTCATCATCATTACCAAACTTCCACCGGAGCAACGGTGTCTCCGGCCGAGACCCCTTTTTCCCGGCGTCTCTTTTTATCCGGACCCCACTTCCGGAGTTCCGGGTTTTCCGGCTAGTCTGTTTTTTCAAAATGGGTTTTTGTAAAAGATCCGAATCTGGGTTAAAGTTCAAAACTTTTGATGAAATGATAGCCGGTAAATCAGTTTTTCCGGTTATCTTCATCTTTTCCGGCAAGATTGACCCATCAGAAAATAATGGGGTTTTGTAAAAATAAATATATGGGTTTTGTTAAAGATTTAAAAAGCAATAAGATTGAGCAAAAAAAATGTGAGATTTCTAGGGAAAGTGATAGCTTTCTTTTCTCTCTCTATATATGTATCACTTCTATATCTATATGTATCTAAATGTGTATGTATATATCTCTCTCACATACAAAGATATAGTGAAGAGACTACAACACACACACACAACTATCAGTACACTACACTATTTAGTGTTGTGTGCTAATATTACACATTTACACACACATATAATTGTACGGTCAACGCTTGAGAAAGAAAGGTTGAGGGGTGTAATTGAAATACTGGTTGAAATATGAGGGGATAATGTAAGTTTTGAAGTTTGGGTAAATAGTGAATCACATTACAATAATGGTTCCTGGAGTATTGAATTATTGACATTAATGTCGGCTTCTTGATTCTTATTAATGTTACAATTTGGTACTTCAAGAAGGGTTTTATAAAGTTTTGATATTTCTTTTAACTTTGTTAGGAACCATATAATAACCGATCTTATTGTGTTTTCTTATATAACGACTTCTAAATCATCATCATTTATGACTTAGTTGTCATATGTTTTGATATTCTTATTCGAATCTCGCTAAGTAAACATGTTAAAGGTAATCAACAATAATGTTTGAAAATATTCACAATGATACTCTATTAGACCACGTATAAATGAGTCAAATACTTGTTTTTGTTGAGTAATTTGAATAGAAAAAGCCTCATCCATTCAAATATAAGGATTTTTAGCTAGTTATGATATGGTTACTTAACATAATTAAATCTTGCCGTTCAAAAAAAAAATCATGATTAAGTCTTAGAGCACATTGTAACAATTGATATCCGAAGACTAAATGTTTAAACGATTCAAAATTATGTTGTTTGATATAATCAAAATTTCGATACAAATTGTGAGGTTTAACTTATTATTTTCACTAAAAAAAGACATTTTGCTAGCTTTTGTATTTTGTATTGTCATGATCGATTATTTGGTTTTTTTCAAAATGAACACATATAAACTTTTAACAAAACTAAGTCACATCTTACCATGGAGTTTGTATATCCATATTTGCTTTGTAGCTTTTGAATATGAAGGAATTGTATTAATGCTATTTCATTGTTAAATTAAATATGTAAATTCATGTGTGAGGCATATATAAGTAGAATTGTAATTAAAATAGGGGTTAAATGTCAATTAGGCAACTAAGGGGCAAGATTAGATTATGTAATATCAACATTTAAAATCAACTGCAAATTATGTGGCACTATAAAAGGAAAGATCAATAAACAATAATTATAATTAGGAAAATACTAAATACAGGGCTGTAGTTAATGTGCATAAAAAAATTATACCTTCCATATTAAAAGCCCACCCCCTGAATTTTATGGTAAATGTACAACTATTTTATACACCTTAATTACAGCCTCTAGGGCTGTATTTAACAAAACCCTTATAATTATTACCAATATTTCACTCTTTATTATTTCGTGTAGTATTTGACTTAGACAAAAAGATCTAGTGAAAAGTTTAATTAGTAGCTAGATTATTTATTACTAAAAACCAAATTATAATAGGTATTCAATAAATGGATAGACTTAAACTTACGTGTTATCAGTTGTTTTCAGCTCATACACATCCCATAATTTTATTTTGTCTCCTATAGTTTTATTTTGTAAATTAAAATAATAAATAAATACTATAATATTGTGTTGAACTTTTATTAAATATAAAACTTCTACTCGTATCTGATATAAGGCTGTGATGAAATTTACAAAAAAGATATTTATATTTTCTTTGACATGTGATCGATAGAAGTACACAAATTAAGTGTAACATGAGGTTACATATAAAAAGATGTCACTACATTTAAGGGCAGTATCAGAAACATTTTTTCAAAAAGGGTAAAATTAAAAATTCATGAAAAAACAATCTAATATGGGACAAAATTTAAATATCCATAGAAAAATTTTAAAAATCCATGATAAAATTTAAATTTCGAAGGGAATATTGGCCCATCTTGTCCGTGTTCGGTACCGCCCTTGACTATACAACACATAATTTAAGATTATATAAACTCATCGTTTATTTAGTACGGTGCTATTTTGAGGTTGGCAAAAGGATCATAACTTTAAAGTTGTTCTAAAAACAACTAAGTTTTTATGTAATTAAATATTTCAATGTATGATGAACAAATGCCACATAAATACATAATACAATAGATTACGTACCGTTATACAACAAATAATTAATAGAACATTTTCAGATTGATAAAACGTCGCACATATTTTTATCACGCTTTAATAGTTCTAACAATTTAGAATGTGAATAAACTTAATTTAAAATACATAGAGAAAATATTAATAATTATAAGTGCATCAAATATACGTATCCAATTTTATGCACAATGAAAATATCAAGACATTAGGTGTGTAAAATATATCTTAATTTACTCTACTTTTAATAGCAAAAACTAATTCAATGCATTTTTTTTTTATTATCTATATACATAAATGTCATTATACATACATTTATAAATTATAAATATGAAGAAACTAAGCTAAAACACATTGATGTAAAATGATTAATTAGTTGTAATGAATTTGACCTCTTTTGTTCAAAAAAATAATACCCGTCCCCTTCCAAAAGGGTGATGATTCGTACATTACTATTTTTTAGCTGTACATTACCAAACATGCTTTAAAGTGTTGTGCTATACAATCATATGAAGCATTTTTTATGGTGTACGGCTAAAAATTAATGGTGTATAGATCACCACTCTTTCCAAAAATATTGTCAACAAACAAAAACACACACAAATCAAAATAGTTGTAACCAATGAAGTTGTTATTTGATAGAAAATCATTTTTATCTTTTATATTTATGACATATTTGACTCTAAAAGTTGTATAAAGATAATTAGTTAAAAGTATAATACGTAAACATGTGAATAATTAATGTGTTTTTGTATAATTAGACAATTATTTTAATAGAAACTTAATAGTCAGATTGAAAATTAGAATGAAACGAAATCAGTACTAATTCGACTTCTTAATGCAATAGGTGTTTGCAAATGTCTCCAAAAGTAACAATAATCTTAATTAAATTAATTGTTCACTGCAGGCGGTCGATAAAAATAAGATAGATACAAATAATGCTGCTAGAGGGGGAAAAAATCGATTTAATAGTTTGTTTTATAATAAATTAATAATAGAATATACACCTTTTTCAAAATCAATAACATGAAAGAAAAAAAAATTAATAGAATTAAAATAAGTAAAAAACAAAGGAAAAGAAGACAAAGAGTAACGTTGGTACATGCAGATATGGGACAGTAGAACAAGCCCCACGAGGATACTGCCACGTGTACATCTGGAACATGCAGCCATGTTGTGTTTCCCCTTGGATACTCTTTCTTATCATTTTTTATAATAATATATAAATAAATATAAATATTATTATTATTATTTATTATTTTACAATGCAAGTTCTAAGTTTTATTTATTTATTTATGTTTTGATGAATCCTATGCACTTTTGTGTTCCCACATTCCTATTCAATTAATCTATTCTATTAAAACTACTTAGAGAGTTATTAGCCAAAATGGTGTTTTTAGAAAAAATAATTACCAAAATGGTGTGTTTTAAAAAGTATTTACCAATGTGGTGTTTTTTCAAAAAAATATTTATTAAAATGGTGTTTTTGATAAGTTTTGTATAATTTGATTAAAAACTCAACTTTTCAAACTATAAGCGCACGAAGTGTCAGAAGATAAGTGGTGCTACGTGTCAAAAAACTAAAGGGCATGGCATATTGGCATTGTTCATAGCCATGTCCATGCCCTTTAATTATATAGATTATTATGTAAACGCAACTCTAACGCCAAGTCCATAGCATATCTATAGTGACTAGAAATTTCACTATATGAACTTTACATTGTATGAAAGTTCATGCGAATGAACTTGTATAAACTTCACTCTCTTAACAAATATCATTGTATGATTTGGTTATGAACTTGAGTAGTTTATAAAAGTAAAGTGATAAGTTTATACAATCTGATAGCTTATAAAAGGCTAATATTACATGACATGACAGTGTTATGGACTTGATAAAGTCTATAGCACTAGAGATGCTTTAAAGATTAAACAAATGATCAACATTTGAAATGTATCTAAAGCTGGGTTTATACAACAGCATTTCAATCGTTTTCAAGGTGTAAAGTAAACTTATATAATAAGACTTTATTGGTTATAAGTTCTATATATTAATACTCGATTAAACAAAATTTTAAAAACACTTTTGGCATTATTTGCTTACAACTTGCTTAAATGAAGACTTTAAAAATAAACTCAAATGCTTTTTATATTTAAAACGGACATATATGTGTGTGTGTGCGCGCGCCCGTGCGCACACGTGCATGTGCGTGTATGTGCAGAATAAATCTCCGGTTTTAGCAAAATTACCTTTGAGATACCCTTAAGTAGTTAAGTTAATAGTTCTAGTCACACATAGCCATGTACATGAACATGACTTAATGCTTTTTAAAGTTTTGTCAAGTAATATTTTATACATAATGATAGGTACATAAAATCAAAAGACACCTTGGTTGGAAATAATGCCCTTGCTTCCCGTTCCCTCAGATCTATGCCATTGAGACGAACAAAGATTGCTTCATAAGTGATAGGTATGGTGACTCGAACTGGAAGTAGACACGGCGTAGACCCCTTAGATCAGGGCGCGGACAAGAACAGTACCAAGATCTGATTTCTTCTAACTTGGTAAGCCTCAATCTTAATGTTGTTGATAAGCGGGCATAAAAGGTTGATGGTAGGAATGAATTTATTGTTGCTCATCTCCGAAAATGTATTGATCATAGCCACCAGGTTACTAGAAATCATGTTAAAACCAAATGGATCTCTTTGATTCCTAAGAAAATAAACTTGTTTGTTTGGAGACTTCTTCGAGATTGTATTCCAACCAACACCAACTTATTTTCTAGAAGTATCAACGTTGAACTGTTACATGTGCCTTATGCCACACTGGCATCAAAACTATCAGACATACTTTTCAGAATTGTAAGCTTACGAATGATATAAGAAAGATGATGTGCTCTTGGACTAAGGTTGACATCCCCTTGTCAACACCAAAAGATCTGTTAATTTGGCGTGATATGTAACATCCCGAAATTTTTATTTTGATTCGTTAACTTTGACCGTTAGTCAATGTTGACCGGTCATTAAGTGGCGTTCTATTTTATGTAGACATTTAATGTGATAATAACTAATGTATTTTATGTGTGTTATTATGTGATAATTTAGTATATTTAAGTGTGTCGTCATGTAGAATACCCGTGTTGTGTTCCCGTTAGTATAATTGGTCGTTAAATGGAGTTAATATGTTATGGTGGTGATTAAGTAAGGGCATAATGGACATTTAGAATGCGAGGACAGCAGCTAATAGAGTAATTAGGGTCTTATTTTATGTCATTTTTAGTTTCTAATAGAAAAATAATAGCCTCCAAAGAGCCCTAGAATCCCTTTTGTATTCTTGAGTGATTAGTGTTGATTCGAAGATGATTCGAAAGTGTTTTTAGTGTGAAATCATTCCTTGCGGGTATTGATTGAATTCTCCATCTATTGTTGATTATTATTGAGTGTTTTAAGGTTTCACTTCTGGTCCATAACCCAAAGGGGTGATTGGTGATTGTTTAATTCGATTTTGTAGCGACAATTGGGGTTTTTGCGATCCGTATGAGATGTATTGGATTCGTGGACCAAGATATGGCATCAAGCCATCAATTGTGTCCAATTTCATATGAATTAAGGTCTTGAGTGGTGGTTTGGTTCGTAGTTGATGGGTTGGGATGGTTGGTGATGTTTTGATTATCAAAAAACGTTGTTTTATGGTAACCTAAGGTTGTGTTATTGTGCCCATTTGATTTATGGAACAGTTGGTGGTATCAAGTCATCAATTGGCCTCTATTAGAAATGTATTTAAGTTCTGAAATGTTTCATTGAGTGACATGGACGTTTGATAATCGAATCGCGTGAAAACAAGGGTTCAGTAGAGCTGGAATTTCAGCTGTTTTGCAAAAATCATAACTAATTCGTTGTAACTTTACATGAGTCGAGGCTTATATTTCTAGAAATATCTATGTGTCTTATAAATTTTATATGAACAAAGTTTTCTTTGATTTTGCCTCAAAGTGGGTCGAAAATGCTAATTTTCAGAAGTGGTCAGGTTTTGGACGAGTGCGACAAGTCTGTCTTCAAAAATTCATAGAAAAATAATGTAAAATCGTATTGAGGTGATTCCAATGGCTATTATTAGATAAAAGAGTTATGTTTAAGGTGGTAAAACAGTTTGTTAATTAGTTGAATTCGTTTGTGAAAAGAGTGATGTTTGTGAAAAACGCTGATTTTCACAAAGGTGCAGTGCTGAATTCGTTTAGACTTTGTTGTGGAGTTGTTTGTGTGAGTTTATAGTGTTTTGGCGTCATGATAATCATAATCATTGAATAATCAGAGTTGTGTAATGTGTATTACTTATATATTGATCATAGGTTGTTGGGAACACATACCAAGCACGGTAAACCTTTGTTTGTTGTTTAAGGAGCTCCGAGATGTAAGATAACTTACTTTTGACACACGAGGGACACAACAAACTTAGTTTTGATGTTGTTGCATGTTTTACTTATGTAGCTTGTTGTTTGAGTTGTGATTGCTTTATGTGGACTTGTACACATAGTACACTAGACATGATTTAATTTGTCATGTCACGTGCACGTTAAGGGCCATATTATTGTTGAGTAGAATTGGTGGAAATCTATTTGTGTTGATAAGTCTCGAGCATTGAGTAGAAAATGTTAAGCTTAACCCACAACTTGGCTATTTAGTCTAGTTGTGCTGAGTAGATCACTCGGAGGCAGTGCACTTGCTTTCCGGGTGACCCAATCAGTGTTGATATAGTAGTTCAGGTGACTTGTTGGTTATGCCTATCCATAACGACAACGATGGACAATCGAAAGGTAGCTTTTACTGGAGGTTATGAATGTTGGCTTTAGTTACTCATAGTTGCATTTATTTTAGCAGACATATTTTATAGCCGTTTGGTTTCATTATGTTAGTTGTTTTTATTGAGACTGAATGTGGATTTCAGTTGAATTATTGTGATGATACTTGTTGGTAACACCTTTTGAGACATTTATTATGTCACGGAATCAATTGGGATTTTTAAAGTCGTTTTCGCATTTTGTTAATGGTGTTAAGTTTTAAAGTTGAAAAGTTTTTGAAATTCGCATTTTGTTAACGGTGTTACATGATAGAGAAAAAAATTATGGAAGATTTCGTGACATTTTTCAGGCGATCCTCTTTATTTAGTGGTGGTACATATGAAAGGCTAGAAATAACCGCGTCCACAATAATGTTAGGGATAGTAGCATGGAATTGTTCAACTCTATAGTCTCGACTTCTTTTATTTGAATTACAAACCGATCTCGAAAAATTCAATTGTGATGGGATGAATGAAGAGAAAATTTGGCTACTATTTAAAAGTGATGCAGGTACAATTTTATTTGTTGGTTTATAGAAGTTTGTGAGGTGTCTCATGTCTTCTTGGCGTTGGCTATGGATCGTGGTATCTTTCGGTTTTCACAATTGTTTGTAATTGTATCGACCTCGGGGTGAGGGTTGTATCAAAAATACCTTGTGGTGAAAACTGATGGCACGACCTCCGTGGGTGAGGGTTTTTCTCGCGTCCATTATTGTACGTGGAGTGAGTTTTTTGACCTCTTTTACAATCCTCGCAGTCAAGGTTTCGAGTAGGATCTAGCTAGAATGTACTTGTATTGTTGTACTTTTACCTTGTAATTTATACTCTAAGTCATTTCGCGTCTTGCTAGTTGGCTTTTATTCTAATACATATCTTTGTTTTGCTGTTAAAAAAAAAGACGATTGAACAATAGATTATTATTATTGGAGAGAGCTTGAGTTATATACTTATATTCTATTATTGATGAGCAATCTCTGTGACATGTGAGTATAACAAAGATATATGTAAAGATAAAAGGCTCGGTGTGTGAGGGATCATGATATGCCATCCAAAATATAAGAATTCATTGTGTCGAGATCACACTTTCTTCATGTCAAGACTGGTCTATGTCATCATACTTCTATCGCTATCGATCTCATGTCACTTTGCCTCGTCTAATCCATATATTTCTATTGATGTATTAAGATTTTACCCCGTTACTTGATTATATCACTAAAAATTACAAAAGGATTTTTGATCTTAGAGCATATTTTATATAGTTTATGAGATCGTGGGTTCAAATTTTATTAAGACTAAAATATACGATGATATAAGTAAAACGAATGACTTAAAATAAGATCTTCGAGCATAATATATATAGTCTATGAGATCGATAGGTTTCAAATTAACTGGATTTACTACTTCTGTAGATATAACTTTTTTTAATAATGAAGAATAATAAATATTTTCAGGCAATACAAATGTTTCCTTTAAATTAAATATAATTGAGTATTTGTTAGCGTGGTGGCAATCATGATTTATCATGCCTTACCACCCACCAATACTATCTACCACCTCATTTCATGCATCCATGACTCACTCTCATACTTTTTTAGTGGTATTCATGCTTCACCATGCCTCACCTAAAACGTTCAACGGTCAAAAAGGAAACGCTCCCCTCCCATGCTTCAATGGCAATAATTGCCGAAGCCATCCATGCCGCCTTCATTGCGACATAGTAGCGGCGGTGTAACGGCATCAAATGATGTCGTGCCATGCCGTCCTGCCAGCACCCTTAATCTAGAAATTTCATTATTTGTGATAAAAGCATTAAAACACACGTGGGATGTCCTATAATGATTTGGGCTTTAAAGCCTATTACTAGAGCATATAAATGTTATAGACCCTACTACCCTAGGGCTCCCATTGAATGGGCCCAACCGCAGGCATTGGGCTACTTATAAGAAATTTGAAAAAATAAACAGTTCAGTTACTTCAGTGTTCAGTATGTTACTATGTTATAATAAGACAACTAGCAAAAACGAAATGGTGCATGTTGACGAGCATTTGATCAGGTGAGAGAGAATGTGGTTAAAGGTCAGAATGGCATGAAAACTGTTTCAATAACAGTTGATGATGATTTACATTTTGACGAAGAATTGAAGAAGAGTGCAGGAAGAATGAGAAGAATAGTTGTCAAACTCGTACGAGTCAAGTCAAAACAAAGTGAAAACGAGGCGACTCGGTGGATGACTCGACTTTGCTCCAGACTCGTCCGATTCGATGCGAGTCACGTTCTGAGTCGATGCGAGTCACATACCAGTCACGAGTCAAAAAATAAAAAAAAAATTATTTTTTAAACATAATTCTTTTATATGCTTTTAAATTTGATTTTATTTTAATAGTATTTTTTTATTTTTAGCTTAATATATAAATATTATATTATATTTGTACAATAAATACTTGTATATTATTATAAAAATATATATTATCTAATATCCTGACTTTTACGATTCGAGTCATGTTTCGAATCACGAGTTAAAAAATCAAGTTTTCAAGTCGAGTCAAAAACAACGAGTACCATGATGAAAAACATGGAAAAGACTTGCACCAAAGAACATACTTCTCAATAAATTAAGAGTTTTTTATGCCAATGTCCTTTTTCATTTCATTTCTAGATAATAATGATTATAAGTAAACAATTATACATTATAATATTATTATCATATTTTAAAGCAAATTAACATTGTTTTAGATATAACTAAACCTAAACTAAATTAAAGTTTTTTATTTAAAAGATTGTTTTAAATAAAACTTTTTAACCATTCAATTCTTAGGATTTTTAATTAATATTTTTCAAACAAATTAGTTTATATTTAACCATTATTTATAATTTAACAGCTATAGTTTTGGGCAAGTAGCCAATAGTTATATATATATATATATATTTTTTTATCAATTTCATATTATATTTACTATTTTATTGTATTTTTATTTAATTTAATCTAATTGTATTTTTATTTATTTATATATTGTAAAATTATTTGTCAAATAAACTTCATATCTAATTTAAAAACATAAAGTTATTGGTGATGTGAAAATTATGTGGTTGTTTGTAAAAATGATGGATATGTTATTGTTGTAGGTAAAAAATGTTTGTGGAAAAATTGAGTAGTAAGCTAATGTTAGGCTGTTTGTGGGAATGACAGATGTAACTAATGCGGGCAGCCTAATATTTTATCAATTCTCAAGTTGTTAAAAGAGATGAAATACCTATTTGGTATTATTTTTGACTATTTTTGTTAGATTGTAACAAGTTTAGTAACATTTTTATAAAAAAA
>JAOEHQ010046029.1:0-11872 GCA_025447715.1 Asclepias incarnata
ATATTATCGTTATCGAAATGTTGTTATTTGCATTAATAAAAGTCTTATTATATATTATGTGTATACGTAACAGTATATCATTGTTATCAAATTATCTTTTTTTGCATTAATATAAATACCATATTACTATCAACTACCTTTTAGGTTAAGAAAAAAAAAAGGCGGCAACGCGATATGATTCTTATCAAAATATTTTTAAAAAAAATCTACCCGCAGCAACACGCGGGCATACCTCCTCGTTTAGTACATATCAAAACAAGATAGCTCGGGTGAATTGACATACTAACATTTTGTTTGCCCATTTCGTATTCTTTTAATACAAAAAAGCAAATGTTTTGTTATCTCTACTAGTATATTATAAAGGAAAAATGGAGTGTCTTAAAATTTAAATTTTTTAAAAAACACCCTAAATATGGTAAATGATTAAAATCATTAATATATACAATAAATTCAATGTTAATCAATTTGTCAACAATAACAATATACTATTTTTCGATAGTCAAATTTAAAGTTAAAGACTTCTTCTACATCATCATTGTTCACCGGCGGTCGGTAAAACCAAACGTTGTCACTCTTAGTTTTGTCTTTACGTTGACCTATACAAATTCACACATTGCATGGGTACATTTTCTCGTGATTACAAAAACAAGATTGCCACGAAATTCAACTCACCACCTATAAGAAACTCAGTTTTGAATCTATAGGGGAGGTAAATGCAAATTTCCAAAACCTTATTGAAAAAGTTTGTGATAAGGTTATTATTTTGAGAGGCTGAAAATGATAAAAGGCAGGCCCAAGTGATGTAAACCAAACAGATTGGGAAGCATCATAACCACAAATGAACTTACCAAAATAGTCATAACTATTTTTTTATTTTAACTTCCTACACAAACTTCACAACTCTTAAAACTAGCCTCCAAAGTTCAAATGGGGTGCCAAATTCAATCATCACATACTCAAATTTTATTCAAAATTCCTATAAACAAACCATCATTTTCTTACATTCAACCAAGGCTGAAAACTAGAACACTAGCATTATCTTTATCTTCCTTTTCCAATCAAGAACCATCCATTTCCATTTCAACTACATTACAAGAACAAAACCGAAAGTCGGATGTATATAGTGTTAAGTTCAAGACATTAGGAGACTGCAAACTTGGTATATCAAGATATCCTGATTTTGAATACAATGCTCAAGGGGGAGAGGGTAGTGGGATTGGAAAAAAGATGGTGGGAGTTGATTTTAATGGCGAAACATCGGTTGACTTTGATGTGAAAACGCTTTATATTCCGTCGTTGTCTACTGCAACAACCAAGTTTTTGGGCTTGCCATTGCCACCGTTCTTGAAAATTGAAATCGTTCCTGAGATTTTTAGAGGGATCATCAACCTGGAGTCTGGCAAGGTGGAGTTCGATCCACTCCCTAACTATTTACTATTCCATTCATGCTTTTCATGTTCAAAGAATCAAAACGGGTGGATTGGGCAACGGGTCAAAATTGAAATGGCTTCGCAGCTCTTTTCATGATTTTTGGTAGAGGTGGTAAAACGGATGGATTGGGTAACTGGTCAAAATGGGTAATTTCGTTATGGATGAAAACGGTGGCGTATACAAAACAATATTTTCTCCCTAAAAGCTTATTAAGTTTAGAGGGTTCAATATGCTTACAAAAACTATACTACTTCGATAAAAGCCTATTTTTGAAAGAGAAAAAAATGATTTAGAAGGTTTTATAAACTGAAAGTACACTTTGGTAACTAATGACCCGAACCAACCCAATGATTTTTTTAAAAAATGATCCTGAGAGGTTTAATGCCATATGCCATTAAGTAACAGTTTAAGTGACTTTCAACCTGTTTTTCCCATTTGACACATTTCAGCTATTTAGCTAAATCAACCTATCCGACCCTGCCGTAGTAAAACATAACACAAATTGACCCATTCAGAAGTAAACGTTCCGAAATTTCTACCTCTAAGGTTTTATTTTGTTCTTTCACTGGTGGAACTTATATCGTGCTCTTATTAATGTAGGTTGATCTTAAGTTCAAGGCCAAATTCTGGTTTTCAGTGGGGAGCATCTACAAAGCTCCGCCATTGATGGTGGAGACACTATTGACATCAGAAGAATCAAAAGGAACTCAGAGGAGTGGATCTGGAGAGAGGCTGGATGAACAGGGCAGGTGCAAGCTAGTTGGAGTGGCGACTGTTGAGCAGATTGATGATTTTCTAATGAATTCTTTCCTCGATCTTCCAAACGAATGTCTTGCCATCTTAAACGCAACAATAATCTTCTCCAAGGACTAACAGTTAGTTGGCAGCTAGAACTGGGACAAGAACTCAAGAAGCCATAAGGATTATACTTGTAAAATTGTAGATTTTTCAATAGTTGTTTTTAACCATATGATGATTAAACATCATACAGTGGTTAGTTATTTACAGTTTTCTTGTCATATACGATTAATAAAAGTAATAGAAGAAGTGATATTCAAGCTCTTCTCCCCACATCAAAGGTAAATTAGGTGCTAACTTTTATGTGATTTTCATCCACCATAGTAAAGGTAAATGTAGTTACTATGATGTGTTGGTCGGTCAAAAAGGCTCAGATCACAAATTCACAATGGGTCATTTTAGTTATTCTGGCTGGATAAAACCTAAGATTTTTTTTAAAGGCGTGGATTACTCGCGAATATTGGGAGGTCTAGCATAGGTTGTCTTGGATAAAACCTAAGTAATTATTAAATATGAGTGGAAAGACAATATTGTTACAGCCTTTAAATTAAAGATCGTTAAACATACATCTCCGGCATCTTGCAACCCAGCCGGATCGTTTGACGGCTGTTCCATTTCTAGTTAATCTTTTGTTCAATCCATTTGAGATAAAATAAAAAATAAAAATAATCATAACACTCAACGCTTCATAATCATATAGTTCAACATTCAAGAACATAAATTTCACCAGTCACATTTTATAATGCTTTTTGGTGGCAAAATTTTCAAAACGGTAAATGAAGTACAATATCACATACATGAGTAATTACAGTTACCCTTTCTATTTTCGTAATGTATCCTACATTCCTACTCTATTGAACCTTTGTGTGTTCTCTGACAAACATATCCCCAAACCACTTTGAAATATTCCAGCGTGGCAAAACGAGCAGCTGCATGAGATAAAGTATATCAAATGTAATGCAGATATTGGGTTCTTTGCCTTCAGGAGTAAAGTTACAGTGTTACATATGCAACAAGATCACGTTGGGCAGGTTGGGAAATATTAGGCTAGGCGTACATGGAAGACATAGATCTACTAAACCAACATCAGTCTATGAGTCTATCCTATACCACAGTAGATACCCTCTTGAGCTATGCTAATTACATCAGAGTACATCTAGTCTAATATTGGGGTTGGCTTGGAATGGGCCATTCTTTAGTACGAGTTGAAGTGGACCAGGCCAGGTTAGGTTGAAGTATTGAACCATCAACACTTTTTTGTTTATTCTTTTTAATTAGAAAGCACTCTAAATAGTTAATGTGTAATTTATGAAAAAACAATATTATTGCAGTAACAATCCAAATTTGAATATAAACGATTTACAAGGCTGCATGCATCTAAATATACCATGGCCAACATTCAACCCATTCGACCCTTTCACTAATCTTTAATTTGACCTGTTCGAGATAGAACAACCAATATTCACCCATATATTATCACACCAAATTTTAAGAACTCACACTTACAGCGTGCTAGTCCAGCTGTTGTTTCTCACTCAAATGCAAGCCTTTGTGTACCAACAAGAGAGTCATAGAGGCCCTTCTTAGCCAATAACTCTAAGTGAGTGCCCAGTTCTTTAATTTTGCCCTCAGAACACAGAGCGATTTGATCTGCATTTTGAACCGTGCTTAATCTGTGTGCAATCACCAATGTCGTTCTTCCCTTCATTAGATGGTTAAGAGCATCCTGGACTAATCGCTCGCTCACTGTATCTAAAGCACTGGTAGCCTGAAATCAAAACCGGCATGAAAGTGAGATGACTCACACTGTACGGCAACTTAGCGCATAGATGATTGTATTAATAAGATACCTCATCAAGTATCAAAATAGGAGCGTTTTTTAGTAGAGCCCTCGCAATAGCAACCCTCTGCAAGTTGGTGCAAATATTCAGTACGGATATATTTTCTCAAAGGATATTTATAATTAACATTTTACCTGTCTTTGACCTCCGCTAAGTAAACCTCCTCTTTCACCAACAAGTGTATCATAACCCTTTAATAAAAGAAGAATATGCAATGATCAGAAACGGTCAAGAAGAAAATGGCACAAAATGACTAGGCTTATATTAAGATAACCAACCTCTGGAAGTGATATTATAAAATCATGAGCATTGGCAGCTTTTGCTGCTGCCATAACATCATCCCGTGACACATTTTCATCCGGGAGCCCATATGCAATGTTTTCTCCCACAGAGACAGAGAAAAGAACAGGCTCCTGTCAAAATGTAAAAGGTATATTTTGTTAGATGAATAATTAAGCATGTAGATGTTAAGAAATCAAATAGCATACCTGATTAACTATGGAGACTACGCGGGCCCATTCACTCTTATCAAATGTTCTCAAATCCTCGCCGGCAACTGTTATCCTACCTTGAGTCGGCTGCAAAAAGATTAAACTAAAAGTTGGTGACAAATTTACAGAAGTTGATATCCATCAAGGCATCATATAAAACATAATTGATGAATATCAGAATATGTACCTCATAAAATCGTGCCAAAAGCTGTACAATGGTACTCTTACCAGCTCCACTTGAGCCCACTAGAGCCGTGACGGTTCCACATTTTAGTGTCAAATCAAGACCACTAAGGACATCTACATCAGGCCTCAAGGGATACGCAAAGTGCACATCTGAAGACAACAGAGAAGTGACTACTAGCAATGAACTACAGGAATAAAATTATGGAGGCAAAATGGACAGCAAGGCAGTTTGGGCACAGATCAAAACAGGTCAGTTTTGGTACACGTAAAAACAGAGCCAGATTGACCTGGAACACTTTTTATTCGACCATTTTAATACATAGTGTGCCAAATATACAGAAGTTATATTCATTTCAACAATAATCTGATAGTTGAAACAAATTATTTACATTTTAGGTGGCTTTATGCATTAAAAATACAATTCGGGCGGCTTTCAACCCTTTTGACGTGTTCCCTTTTAAAGCTATTTTTATAATAAAAAAAAATTACCACTCAGATGAAAGTTAAAACATAATAGGACTCGGCCCATTTGGGTTGAACTACTATCTCTACATGCAGTAGAACATCTAAAATTACTAGTTGTGAAACGAGACTACTGAGTGAAGATAGATACCTTCAAGACATATATCACCTGAGTTTGCAAGACTACGAACACTGCTGGCTGTTGTTAAAGATGACATATACCTCATGTTTTGAGATCTCCTTTTATCATTGGGGTCATTGATGAAAAACATTTCTAGGTCATTATATGTTCCTACTTGCTTGATGTCTTTTTGCAATCCATAAGCTAGTGATTGATCGATTTCAGAGTCAGATAGAATAGAGTTAATTCTTTCTGTAGCAGCAAAAGCCCCCCTCAAATCCCCAATTGTGTTAACCAGTCCTTGAACCTAATAAGGATGCACTATCAGCTGGCAATGAAAGATGATATTGAGCGAATGAAAGAATTCAAAGAAGGGTACTCACAGCAAAGGTCAAAGTGAAAGTGTATCCGATAAAAGAAGCAACAGTTCCCACTGATAGCTCACCCTGAAAAAGGATGAATTTATTAAAAGAGAACATTTGATTTTCCTTGCATGGTGAAAATGTTGAAGCAAGAAGTGCTAAATTCAAACCATTTAATTATAAATTGGTCAATTCGGATTATGTTTTATCTAACGGTTCAAATGGGTAATCTCAATTAATTGTAAGTGACCCAAAATTACATTCTTAATGAATAAAATCTCCAAAATTATTTTGATTGAAATATTAAAGTATTATCAAAATTATATAATTATCAATTATCATATTTGACACACTAATCACACATAATTAAATGAGGTATTTTTGGACAAAAGTGTTACCCGGACAAAACTCAACTTACCGCCTTAACTTTGTTTCCTCCAAGAATATAAAGGGCCAGCAAAGATACATACACTGCCACTCTGGTTATTGATTCATTAATAGACTTAAAAACTCCAAGTTTGATGCCACTTTTCTGATACTCAAGAACCTGATCACAATAACAATCTAGAAATCTGATGTTGGAAAAATATTAGGCATGCATGATCTGGAAATCTATGGAGATAAAGTATCTAACCTGGTTACCAAACGTTAACATTTGACGTTTTTCTCCACCAAATGATCTTACCTGCATGCAGCAACAAATATCATCAATTTGCACAACGTATTGGCTATTACTGATAAACTAATTTTGGTAACACTTGAACCATCCACAAATTCAAAGGAAGTACAAGAAAAGGGTTTTAAAAACAACAAAGAACTCACTGTACGGATCGCAGAAAAAGTTTCAGTTATGCAATCAGCTATTAAAGCTTGGGTCAACCCATAGGCTTTGAAAACTTTCACAGTTGATCTCTTGTATACCGCTGGATAAACACAATACAGCAGACATAAGATCTCAAAATGTGGACAAAGTACTGTGATGCTTGATTCAGTGGAATTTCACAATTTCAATTCGGTTGTAGAGAAACAAGATAACACACGTGCACACACAGAAAAAAAAACATCAGTACCGAATATATCCTAATGAAAATTGCAACACTTTCAATTTTGGTGTCGTATGAAAATTCTAGAAGTATCCTTGCTTTGTCTACGTGTACCTTTTTGTCTAATCATTACAATCATTAACATTTTCAGGTTTCCAGATAATTTCTTAATTTAGTCAAGTCGAAGTATATCTTCAATGATAGACTATAGTCGAACACTTTCATTAAACTAGACGCCCAATCAAACATAGCAATAATGTTCAGGGAAAAAAGCAACTAATATTAACTTACCAACTAAAATAGACACTCCAAGCATAAGCGCGCCCAAAATTGGTGCAAGTTGGGGGGCCAGCACAAACAGCAAGCACATTGTCCCAATAACCTGTCAAGAAGATGAAAGCCATAAAAGATTCTCAATACAATATTACAATATATTTGACTGGTGTACCAAATTTATACGATTTCTTTTACCTTTTTTAGCACCAAACTTTTGCAATTTTGCAATTCCACCAGGTCATATGGAGTTATAAATAATTATTTCTAATAAAATTTGTATAGTTGTATTGATTTTATGAAGAGAATAACTAAAGCATATAGAAGTAGGCAGTAATTGATAACTACAATGTTTTTTCGTTTCCAAAGAAGTCTCGCTTTTCTCATTGAGAAAGAGGGATAGAAATAAGCATAAGCTCACTTTTGCTTAGTGAAGAGTTGCTTGCCTCGGTTAGTGCCCTGAAACCACGATCCCTTGAAATGTTCTCGCTCACAATGTTTTTGAAGGAACCCAAATCAGATGTCAATAAAGCAGTGAGTTCGCCAACCTATCAGGGCCAAAGGAAAATATGTCATGTTAGTAATTGTGATAGAGATGGGCATAAAAAACGCAGCCAGTAAATTGACAATCACACATTATAGGCCTAAACTCAGTGGTAATCAAATTGTAAGTCAAAAAGTTAAAAAACTATACGAAGAAACAAAATAATCAATTTGTATTTCATGTTGAGAGTATTGTGCAGAAATGAGTTTGTATAAATACCTTGTATTTGTCAAAGAACTCCACCTGCAAAAACGAGATAAAAACATCAAACCTTGGCAAGAAATATGACATAAGATATATAACACTTTCAGATGCAATTATGGGTAAAATGCTTCAAGTTACACTGTTATATAAGCAGGGGGCTTGTTTGGCAGAAAACACCGCTCATGTAATGATTCAGAAAGAATACTTTCGAAACTAGAAAACCGAAAATAGTAAAATGTCAAAGTTTTGTACAGAAATACCAAGCCTCGATCCACAATGTTGTATATCGACCTAAAAGAACATAACTTAGAGGATACATAGTTTTGAACATGTTTTATGTCATTTCATTGACTACGAAAACAATCAAGTTCAGGTATAAATTATGAAGATGACCTAAATTTCAAGTAAAATAAATACAATAAGATATAAACCAAAAAAATTACCTTGTGAATCAATACACTGCCAAATATTTGAGCTCTTAAGCTCGACATAACCTTCTCCCATATCGTGTTCATATTTACTACAAAAATAACTGTAAAGATTGGCTCCAATGTGTATAGAACTGCAACCTTGCTGAGAAGCTGCCATAAAGGTTCCGATCTTGCACCTATTAGTACCTCAAAAAATCTTCCTACAAAATAAATTTATTATAAATACCAATTAGCATTTTCCTATTTTCCTATGCTTAACCAATTCCACTCCAATTTAATCATTATATAAGTTATATATACTCGTAAATTCCGTGACTAAAATACATTCATGAATACCACAAACCCAAACAAGCTTGCCTTCTAATTCAGGAACTACATTCAAATTTTTATCTGTAAGTGTGTGTAGATCAAATGACAGTTTCGTACTCTCTTTGACATAAAGAGTGTTGTGCATGGATATATTCCGTGACAATAGAGGAATGAGGCAAGAAGACCTGATGTTTCCATAACTTTTAACCATGGTTAGGGAGGCTCCACACCTCATACTTATCACGCGAATTGAAGAAGCATGTAACTCTAATATCATACAAAATGTTGCAACCAAAAATTACAAATCTATGTTTTGCAATCCAGCTTTATGATGGAGATGTTGCATCTGCCTCAATTATTATGGATGTCCTGGATGAACTTAAAAGATGATATGATCTTGTTACAAGCACTCCAAAACGAAGTACTTTCTTTGACTTAGTAAAATGTTAAACAAGGAATACTAGAAAAACGCCATTTAAATAAGGGAAGCTCAGAGTAAGATTTCTTGGTGTTGTGGCCTAGTTGGTTCCGGAGATAGAGACATTTGAAAAGTATCCTGGGTTGAATCCCCACTGGAGTCAAGGAGGAACCTGATTTTATCAGAAAAAATCCTTAGTCAAGGTGGATTAACTGGTGGGCTGCTAGGTGAGCTTAATTTACATCTGACATGATGGACTTAGCCCGGTTCGGGTTGCCGGTAACCTTATTTGGAAAGCTATCTGGATGTTCATCTTACGTTTCCAAAGATTGAATAGTTTCAGTGGAGAAAGTAAAAAACAAGCTGGGATATTGAAAGAAAGTTTCTTTTTTTTGTGGGTAGATTGCAACTTAATGTTTCATTTATATCTTCCACACAAGTGTAATGGTCCTCAATTTTCATCTTGTCGGTGTCTACTGTCTACTATCAAAAAAAAATCATGCGGGATTTATCAGGGTGCCAATGAAATAAGAAAAGGGAGGGGCAAAACAAAACTTTCATGAGATGTTCTATGTCTACTCAAAAACCAATGAGGTTTAGGTAAAAGTCTATCCAAATGTAATGTAGCTCTTATGTCGACACGCATTTGGAGTAGTCTTAGCAATAAAAGCTACTCGTATCGTAGGTACTACTTTGGGTTAATTCATACCGGTTGGAGTAACACGAACATTTGAAATACTCCACTAAAGAAGGATGCTAGTTGCAGTCAGCCCTCGAAATGCATGTAGTGTTACATTAAAAATGTGACAATTAGTAGTTTTAGCAATAAATAGCAACTGTTTAGTAAGTTTGGGACTAAAAGTGTAAAGTGTAAACCTGCACATTCCATTTATACCAGGTGATACTGCTATAGCAGCTGTGGAAGAATTACACAGAGAAAGGGAAGTCATGATCAAGAAATTGAAAGCTAATCTTGAAATGGCAAGAAACAGAATGAAACAGACTGCTGACAATAATAAGAGCGATAGAGAATTCCAACCAGGAGAGTGGGTTTATGTGAAGCTACACCCATTTGCCCAACAATCATTGAAGGCTCATCATAATAGAAAACTATCCCCCAAATATTTTGGGCCATTTTTGGTGTTAAAGAAGATTGGCAGAGTCGCTTATAGGTTGGATCGACCTGCTGAAGCTCAGATACACAACACTTTTCATGTATCTCTGCTTAAGAAAGCTTTGGGTCCTATTGATCATCCTCAACCATTACCTCAAGGCCACAGATTCATCCTGCAACCAAGGGCTGTTTTGGATAGGCAAGTAGTTAAGAGAAGTGGCAAGGCAGCTGTGAAAGTTTTGATTCACTGGGAGGGATTAGATGTTTCTGAAGCATCGTGGGAGTTTCTTGAAGATATGAAGCTCAGGTTTCCTACTTTCAATTTTTGAGGGAAAAAATTCTTAAAGGAGGGGGTACTGTTACATTAGAAATGTGACAATTAGTAGTTTTAGCAATAAATAGCAATTGTTTAGTAAGTCAGGGACTAAAAGTGTAAATGTGTAAGTCTGTTTGAAGTTTGTTAAAGGCGGTTATAGTCGTTGTAACCAAATTAGTTGTAAACGTTCTATAAATAGATTACCTAAGTCACTCTATTGGCTATGCTTGTGATGATAATCATTTCTCTCTCTCTCTTTCATAGTTTTCTTCTTATCATGTAAACATCCACAAGTACGTAGTATAAAAAAGTAAGTTGTAAGTGACAGAAAAAGAACGTATGTACGTCGGTATCATATAACAATCGGAGTCTCGACAGAATGCGCCAAAGTCCCCTAGGTAGTAGGTACATGTAATGTGGTTCTAGTGGTGTATCCATTTACATGCTTTTTTACTATGGCTTACTCCTAGTCTAAACGCCTAAAACAACGGATATAATGTAACTATAGGACTGCTAGCTAATCCGTTACAAAACACATTTTCTCTAAGACACAAAAAAGATAGTCACGATTGACGACTAATTAAACTCACACCCTAATAAAATCACTTTACTTGATTTCGAATTCAACAAATAATGTCAACAATTCATTTCTAATTCTATAACTCTATAATAAATAAGAGGGATTAGTGCATGAAAGTGTTATAAACTTTGCTCGTTTTGCTATTGTGTGTATCCAACTCTAAAAACCACCCGTGTGTATCCAACTCTAAAAAACTATGTTGGCCAACTACCTTACATAATGAACTCAAGTTCTCAACCTATTTATAGAAATGACACAAGTAGGATATGTGGTATCGGTAACACTGATCGAGCCAAGCATATTCCATTATCAAAAGGTACCAAAGTCCCTTGGGCAGGTGTGGCAGTGTATACCGGGAGATACTTATAGACTATGGCTTACTATTAGTCTAAACGCCTAAAAACGATAGATATAATGCAGCTAGAGGACCGCTATAGAAGCCGATATCGAACGTTTTTCTTATCTACAACACACAAAAAAAGATAATCACAATTCACAACTAGAAATTAATTTCTAACTCAATAACTGCAGTTAGTAAAATGAATAAATGAATGAAAATACCGGATAAGATAGGCATAGAGAGAGTACAAGTAGTGCAACAAACAAGACTAAAAATAGAAGCAAAAACTCTTGATTTATGTTGAGAAATAAGTTTCAATAGCAGTCCTAAATTTATGGCATTAAACCGTTGGACTGGTTCGGGAGCGGAATCCGGTTCGATATTGGGATCATCAGAGGCGATTATCGCATCTGATGCTGGACCGGTTATGTAAGCTGTGGGGATAAAGGTGTGTTTAGTGTGTGGTTGAGTTAGGTGAAATTGTTGTTGTTGTTGTTGTTGGTGGTGGTGGTGGTGGTGGTGGTGGTGATGGTGAAGGAGGGACGGTGGTGGACGACGGTGGATAGGGAGGTGGTGACGGTGGTTGGTCGTGGTCGTGGTCGTGGTGG
>JAOEHQ010046040.1:0-11870 GCA_025447715.1 Asclepias incarnata
GGGTCGAAAATAGCCAACCCGAACCTGCTTTTTTCGGGTCGGGTTTCGGGTTGACGGGTTTATTGACAGCCCTAATTAATGTTGTATGGCAAAAAAAGTTCATGTCGTATGTATCAAACAACCTTAATTATCATGCATATATATAAAACCTTTAGCTAATTAAACTATAAACAATCATTTGGGCAGAAACGGCACGAAGACTTTTCAATAAGAAGCTGCGTGGATTTCACCATCAACCACCATAATCTTAACAGCGACCTTTTTGTGCCCACGACTTCTTCTATGTGTTTTATATGCTCGTGTATATATATATATAAGCAGACATAATTAAGCTTCTTCAATTCCAAACACATAGTTCCAATAACAAACATCTCATATGTGAATCTTTGTCATTCGTTCTTTTACATACACATCGATCGTTTTGACATTAATTAAGATTTGAAATCAAGACCTCTAAGTTATCTGAATCATGTAAGAATATTTTTCACCTTCTTTTTCCTTTTATTTACTTCCAATTGTGTCATTAAGCTAGTCTGCTGGATAGTTGAAAGCAATTTTCGGTTTCTCACTTGTGTCGATCATTAGCTAATTAACTCTATGGTGTTGTCTTTGATGGTGTTTTATTTAATTTGCATCCAATTTTTCCGGTTCTAACACCCTGCTAGCTCTTATATATACATAAAAATATATTCTGTTGGCCGTTAAAAAAATACTTCCAGTTCTTGGGAAATTATTAGTGAATTTTTTTTTTCCTATGGTTCATAGTTTCATACATATCACGCGACCAGCAAAACCCGAGTTGAGTTTATTTTAAAGCATCGATCCTAGTTAATTGTAGGTTTTGCGAAGCATCATAGTGATTATCTTCTCGATTATTTGTTTTTGTGTTCGTTAGAGATCGATTGAGGTTACAATAATCAGTATGCTCAAAGGAAGATAGGTGATATATCATTCAAGTTCATGGAAGAAGTGGCTAATTTTGCAAAGGAAGGTGGCTTTAAAAGGTCAAAGTGATTTCTTTATTCTTCTATATATGACGATGATAGATATATGCATGTTTTTTGTTATATTTATATCAGAAGATTGTCAATGTATGAGGCATAGGAAAGGAAGATCATATCGAATAGCATGGAATATCATCAACTAATTAATTAATTAATTAAGATAGTAATTAATTAACATTATTAAACGATACAAGAGAGAATATATTTAGTGTATGAAGTTTATTCAGTCGTGCTATACTATATTTCTAACAACGTTGTCAATAACTAATTAAACAAAGAAGGATTAAAAAGGATCGGGCATCGTGAACATTGAGATTTTTTTAATTACTTATTTATTTATATAATACTTTGATACTTATTAATTTATGTTAAGTCTTTATATAATAAACTATATGATAACATATAAACTTTTGATGAATAACAAAGTTTTAGTATAGTAAATATTAGTCATCAATAACAAAAATAAATGATAGATTAAATACTTTTTATAATTTAAAATTTTTTAAAAATTTCAAAAAATAAGACATCCCTCTCCTTTTTATAATATAATAATAATAGATAGATATTAGGTGCATCAAAATAAAAAGTAATTACAATAACGTGTATCAATATGTAAAAATGTGTACAACATCATTATGCTTTCTATGTTAAGAGCACACGATGTGGAAGTCGAGGATCATACGAATCCTTCCACACCAGATGCTTAAGAATTAAGAATCAATTTAATATCTCTATTAATCAAGTTTCCTGGTTGAGCTAGTAATCGGTTATCATATATCGCATATATTATAATAAATTTTAAAAAGTTATCATTTATATTGGTATTTTATAGAATACATTACTTATATTAAGATAAAAATAAAATTAAGTTGCCATTTCTATGACATTTACCTTTTTATGTACTCCGAAATTAATAATGTACTCAACAAAATAACACAATATTGTTTTAAAATAATAATGCATAATTTACACTGTGTAATAGAAATACAACAATATTATTGATATTTTTTGCACACTCTTATGTATTAGATTTTTGAATAAATGTATTAAGGGTAGAGTGGTAAGTTTAATTTGTTATTTTTGAAAGTAAATACTTGTTTTAGAAAGGGAAAATAAAATTATGAACACTCACTTTAAACCCAATATTTATTTATTTTTTCTTGTTTCTCAAACAACATTGTCCTTTATTTTACTTATTGTTTAAATGGTGTAAAAAGGAAAGAAAAACATAAATCTTATTAGTATATATTAACATTGCCAATCTTTTCATGTGTCTTGGCTCTTTTACATAAAGACCATTTGCAACACATCATCTCATTATCTATCAAAAATACTCTCATGAACATCACATTTTCACCACCGTCTTCTTTTTTACCCTATAATCCATCACCTTCAAATTGGACCTCACATTTATTTAACTTTACTTATTTTAATACCTCACTATACTCTACAATAACCAATCAAAAAGGAAAAAGGTTGCGCCCACTTTGCCTTCACCTACATCGGTGATGGCTACCAGCGAAGTCCTCATCGCCGACTCACCACCTAGGCCCCGTAAACCATCACCGAGCCCCCGTAGGTGGTCCACCCACGCCCACCACTTTTATCCGTTACATGGTCTAATACGCACGGAGACAACGTGTTGGCGGATTGTGGGTCAAGTAACCATCATGTTGGAATTGTATGTGACTTGTGATATGAGATATAATGCTTTATAAAGACTTTGGGTGACCAAGTGGAAGTACAACTATGGTCGAATACTCAAATGCTTTTTTTTGTTCACATGTATCTTTACTTTTTTTTTTTTTTTATAATTTGACTTGCTTCCGATCAATATTTTAAAAACTGAATTTTTCATCGAACCGGTCAATTAACCGCTAGCGGTTGAACTTGAACCGACCGGTTCAACCGTTTGGTAGTTTTTTTTTTTTTAAAAATGCTATTAAACTTGTCAAAATCCATTAAAAAATAATACCAAATAGTTATTATCCAAAGAAAATATATGTTTTAATGTTAACAAACAACTAAAAATAACATTAAAGTATACACATCATCATAAAATTTATAAAAAAAAAACTAAAAAAATACAAAACCAGTTGAACCGGAAAAACCGGCTGATTCGAACCAGTGAACCGGACAACTAAAAAACCGGATTTAAAAACCGGTCGCACACCAGTCCGACCGGTTGAACCGGCCAGTCCGGTTTTTAAAACATTGCTTCCAATATATCACATGGTTTGCTCAAATGTCATTTTAGTGGGAAAGGTGCTAATTTCTTTGCTTATAGATTGTGTGACCACCATTATATATGATGCACCTTTACTTTTCATATTGCTTTATTAGTCATTATTATTTGCATTTTTTTCTAACTATAAAATAAAATAATTTGTCCCATTGCATGTGTATTCTATCCTCAGTGTGAAAAGAATTTAACAAGAATTAAGACAACACTCTTGTTTATTCAATATTGCCTACTTACGACTTCATTATTCTGTAATTTTCTTTTTGGATTTTGTATGTATATAGAGCCGGCAAAGTACATATTAAATTCTATTTATTTATTATTATTATTATTATTTCACATTATATAGTTTCCCTTTAGTTATTTTTCACGTTTTTAAAGCCATATTAACTAACAAAGAGTTTACTTTCCTTAGCTTGGTTTGGCATTTTTTTTATTGCAGAAAATTGATGGAGGCACAAGTCGTTGACAATGGTGCTGTAAGCAACAACGGTGGTCGTCAAGTGAGAAGAGTTCATATTGTCTATTTTCTTTGCCATAATGGACGTATCGAACACCCTCATCTCATTCGTATCCATCATCTTTCACGTAATGGAGTTCACTTAAAAGGTCGGTAATTCGTAAGCACAACAATGACTCAATAACTTGTTACATATGTATTTACAATTTTTCAGTGATATGTGACTGTCGAGCTCGAGCTCGAGCACGATTAAGATACTCCCGAATAGGACTACACACTCATGATTTGATAAATTCGACTTATCATACCTTTTTTGTGCCTTGTAGATGTAAAGAGATGGCTATCTAAACTACGAGGAAAAGACATGCCACAAAACTTCGCTTGGTCATACAAGAGGTTGGTCTTTGGTTTCTATGCAAATTGATTGACATTAAAATGTTACATAACTAAAAAAAAATTTTACTACTTCAATTAGTTTGACAACAAGAGTAACAAAATGTGAAAGTTTAATAGAAGAGAGTTCAACTCGTTCATTTTGGTGTTTTCTATGTTGGATATTTTAGTGTAATTGGATTAACTTATTTGACCATTATTGTCATACTAAAAAATCATATAGGTTTGGTGGTGTGGAGTACACGCCTAATTGAATTTATATTGACCTTTGGGCGAAACTCCTAAAGAACGGGGTCCAGGGGTAGTACCCCTAAGGTCCAAGGGGCGGCAGCCCCAGAGCCCCTGGCTGGGGCCAAACTTTTAATTTCCATTAAATTGCTTGGTAAAAATCTCATAGAAAATTAATTTTCGAAACTTGAGGGACCAAAATTAGCAACTTGAAAAACCCTTGCAAATAACTGCCATTTAGGTAGTTAATGGGCCATAAATCCTTATTCGCTCATGATTTTCCTTCTTGGTCGATTTCTCTCTGGTTTACGCTCTCGATACATACACATACAGAAAATTCTAAATTTTTGAATTGTATCCGATTGAATAATTCGGTAGAACCGCCGAATTGATTTGATCTGAAAGTGATTACACGTCTTTCAGAGATTACAATTATCGGATTATTTTGTTCGTTTTACTGTATATCCCCAACATTCTAGAAAAAAAAATACATTGCTATTCTTAATCTAATCTTAATAAGTATATGCTCCTATATACTTCTTTCGTTCCAAAAATGTATATATTACTAACTTTATTTATCACGAAATAAATGTTCACTTTCAAATTTTAACGAATCAAAGTATTTAAAGAAAAATAAAGTATTTAGTTTTTACTCACAGGTTTTAGGTTTGACTCTTCTAAGTAACAAGTCTATAGAGTTTTTTTTTCCTAAATTCCCTTCATGTGGGTAACTTGACACTGTTCACAAGGTCTGTTTTGCTAAATTCGCATTTGCCAACATACGACCGCACCAACAACTATATTAAAATTTATGCTCGTATGTTTGATGTACATCAAAAAAATATGGCCGTATGTTTGATGTACATTAAAACATAAGGCCGTATGTTTGTCAACCTACACGTGTATCAAAAAGATGACATTTATGTATGCTGATTTTTTTTATTTTTCTTTTCTTTTTTATCAAGTTATAGACTTTTTATTATTATTATTATTATTTTAAAGACTTTGATCAATAAAAATGTCATAAACGAAATAAAATATTTTGATTCAAAGATATGATTTAAATTAAGTTCATGTTTTCGTTTTTAAATAAATTATAGAAGGTACAAAGGAGGATATGTTTGGCAAGACCTATTGGATGAAGACCTCATTACCCCAATTTGTGACAACGAATATGTTCTTAAAGGATCAGAAATATCCACAACAACATCAAACGATGGGAAAGATGACTTTGAGCTTAAAAGTTCGTCACCATTTGAAGTCATTACAAATGATCGAAAATACCCTTCAACAAGAAAAGAATATTCTCTAGATTTCTCAACGAATACGTCAACTGAAATCGAAGAATCCTCGTTTGGCTCCAATGTGACAGCCGAAGACACAACAAAGAATCAAGACGAATGCAAAGACGAAGAAGTTGTACAAAGCCTAGAGGACAAAAATGAGAATAATTCCTTCAACGAAAGGTTCTTGAATAAGAACGCAAATGATAACAATGAATATAATAACAAGAACAAGAAAGGTGGTGATCATAATAGTGTAACAAGTTGTTTCAAGGTTCCTCTATCACCAACTTACTCGTTTAGAAAATCTAGTCGAGTACCACACATGTTTCGAAATTGGATCACTTGTGGGACGTCTAGCACACATGAAAACGCGGTGGTAGTGATTAATAAAAGAAATGATAGTAGAGTTTCTACAGTAAGTTCGGTTTCTGAAAATAATGGTAACGAAAATGACATGGGTCGTCAGTTGTGCAAAGAACAGAAGTTCAGAGAATACGAGAAAAGCTTTGATGGGAAGAGTGAATTTAACAAGAACAAGAGTAAGAAGGAGAAGAAGGACTCGAATAATGTCAAAACATTTCCAGCAGCTTATAAGCCTGTTAATGGCCCGAATTGCTCGTAAGTTCAGCTATTCGTTTCCACGTTGCAGTTTGACTTCTAAAGGTCAAATATGCATGTTTTGATTTTGAAATTAGCATAAAGTTATCTTAATTTTCAGAAAAAGTCGACAAAGTCATTCATTTTTAGTTAGATTATGTAGATGGATATGAACATGGTGCTAAACTTTGTATATAAACTATAACTATCTGTAGAATTGATAACAAAGAGTTTGACTTGCAAAAGTCAAAGCATTCGTCTTTATTCTTCCATAAATAGTATTTTTGGCCTAATCTTAATAGATGTTAATGTTTCATAAGCACGGAGTTCTTTATGAACAACACAGTCACTCTCTGTAACTATGAGAATCACACAAGGATGCTGCAGCATACGCTTGAAAACCTATAAATTGGCTTATCGATCCATGGTTTTGTATGGTTGATGCAGGCAGTGCGGGAGGAAGTTCAATCCAGAGAAGCTTCATAACCACATGAAATACTGCAGAGGAATGAAAGCAATGGCCAAGTCTGCCAGCTCAAGGGCTAAAACAAAGACATCAAGACCATATTCGCCTTCTGCATCTCCATCTCCGCATACCTTTTTACTTGAAAAATAACATAACACTGCTAGTCGGCTTTTGAGTTTCTTTTTTACGTTGTTTCTCGTTTAGGGTACTATTTAGAGCAAGCGTTGCAGAATTATTCATTTGTTACTATAGGGTGATAGTCGACTCACTGAAAACTACACTTGTGTAAAATCAAATAAAGTATGTGTATAAAGAATTACTAGTTGAACTACTATACTCAACTTTTGGATAATTTTTTTTAGTTATGAACTGCCCAGAGGAAAAAGATCACAAACAATACTCGTCTGTGACCAAAAGGTTATAGATTTGGATCGCTGAACCAACATTTGTATAAGATCGAAGAAAGCATTGGAACAACGAAATGCTAGATGAACTAGTTTACCCGAGTTTTGACTTATCTAGTTACGAATTGCTAATGAATCTTGAAGCAATCAGTATAAGATCAAAAGTTTAAATCATTAAAACCGACTCACTGCCAATATGAAACGGAAATAAATACTACATTTTTTTTGTACTTCACCATTCTAGTGGTCAAAAGAGGAACTTGGTTTCATACCTATTGAAAACAAAAGCGAAAGCCAACATTCATAGTGTCTCCCTCTCCCCTACATATTTTTCCATTAGTTTTGGTTAGAATCACAATCTCGAAGCCCTAGCAATACTTTGATGGGTGTGAAACGACATATCTTCACACCATCGCTAATCACGACCTACAATTTCAAATCTTTAGTCAGTAGCCTTGTGTATCCTGAGCTAAACTACTTGGCTGCTTTCTGAACATGATCAAGCAAAAACCGATACAGTTTCTTCCTCAAGTTTTCTACCTTTTCATCCCCACAAACCAAATCATCGAGCCACTGATTAACCCTTTTGAGCTGACCCAAAAGACCAATAGCAACCCCTGAATCTTCTCCTTTCTTTAATCCAAACTCTTTGTTCAAAGAATCATCTAAGTAATTCAAAAACCATTTTTGTGATACAGAAATCAGTTTTTCACCTAAGTTAGCAGTTTCTTTAATGCCGCTTCCCTTTGACCATTCTACCCTTTCGGAACTTCCTTGTTTTGTTATCAGGCTAGCACGTTTCACTCGTGAAGTAACAGATTCGTTGGTTCTCGGGCTTTTCTTGTTTTCCTGTACCCGATTCTCCACTTGGATTTTCTTTGAAGTGTTTTCTAGAACAACATGGTAATTTCCATCACCATGTATATTCTTTCCATTTTCTTCTCTTGTAAACAAAGTGAACTTCGCAAGGTTAGTTTCTAAAGCAGCTTGTACCCACAATGCACTATTACTACGATGACCTTTTGATTTATCCATAGTTAACTTTGAGTCAATTAAGGTGTTGACTATACCAGTTGATTTTTGAAGCTTCTGATAGAAATTCAAGAATTGTTCAACAAGAGGATTTCTAGAGGTCTTGGCAAGTTTACATATTTCTGCAAATACACTGCATAAAAAAAAGAAAAATAAAAACTAAGAAATAATAAGAGTTGAATTAAGAACGCCATAAGAATCATTCTTTCGAAAGAAGCCCATGAAGTGTTGCTACATAACTGCATATATACACTCGGCAGAGGAAAAGAGGGGGAACTTATACCTCATGCATTGAAGGATGTTATCCATGGCAGAAGTTTCTTCTAAAGCATGTATAGCTGATGAAAATCCCTGATTCCTATGACAAATAGCTTCCTGAAACGGGTCATGTTTAAAATAAACATCAAATTGTTGAATTGTTCATATCTCCACTAAACAAGAATAACTACAGGTGGCAATATGGACAGTTTGAGAAGTGTGGGTAACGGGTCAACACGGTCATATTTAACATGGGGTGGACCTGATTGGTCGACCTGCAATTCTCCAAACACTTTTTTGTATGTCCTTTTTAAACCATAAGTTATTAGTTGGTTAATTATGAAAACATAATATACAAGAATAACAGTCTTAGTTATTGAAAAATGACTTAAGAGAGTATGCATTGAAACAAATAGGCATTGAGCCACTTTTGACCCATTCGATCCATATAAACTTCTTCCCTTTAAAACAACGTTTTTATTCACCATTTAAAAAATAAACACAACCCACATCGACCCATTTATATGTCAAAGTGTCACAATTGCCACATCTAGAATAACCTTTCAATAAATTAACAAATTGAATACCTTTCCAAGTTCAAGAACAGTAGGTGAAACAAAATCCCAGGAGATTTTAGCTTCAGGCAATGTTCTAGCAGTTATAGGAACTTTAGTAAGATGGCTCGGTACAGGAACGCTATCAAATGATGTTTTCAAGTCTTTTATGATTGGCTTGCTTATTAGCTTCTCAGAGACTATCACATTCTTGTTTTTAAGAGGTGCTACATTCACATCAGGCGGTTTTAGAACCATATCCTTTACTGAAGAAGCCTTCCTAATTGAACGAACCTGAAAAGCAATGTGTATCCAAAAGTTCAGACTACTCCTTTTCAAACGCATTGACGCCATTTCCGTAAAGTAAGCAGAATTTGCCACAAACGAAACAAAGTATGCATTCTTCTAAACTAGGAAAATAGCATATTAAATAGTCATATTTGCAAGAGCTAATTGGTATTAACTCCAATCCTAAACTATGTTTCAAAAGTATATGCTCACACTATGACATGGCGGTATTGGGTATCGTGGACATGCTTGCTATGGATTTAATGTCAAATGAACTAATTTTGGCAAAAGGTGTAGATTGTAATGAACGTCCCGATCCCTGGTACCACATTGGTACCAACATGCACAGCCCGCACAACACATGTTCTAGTAAAACTCCTCCACCCACACACTTAATACCAAATGAACTAATTTACAAGTATCAAAGGTTGTCTTTATTTCGTAGCTGATTCCCACCATGCCTTTATATCTAGCATCAGTTACAAAACTTAAAGAATAAAAAATTGAAAAAAAGAAAAACAAAACAAAACTTAATGTTGCTGACAAACATATCTCAAATTTATAAAGGCCCTACATGATTTTCAACCTTAGTCAACATTATTGGTTACTTTAAGCAATAAACAATCAATGCAATAAATTTATTGCAACTACTATTAATGAGCTCTACATAGTTTTCACTTAGAAAGATAATAACATAACACAATAAACATGAGCTTTTTGATAAATCTACCATTATGTACGACGTATATAATGGACTATACAAGTCAATAATACATGATTGTAGTAAAAGTATCAAAATAAATGGTACGAATATCAGTTCCCATATTTGAATACACACAATAATGAAACATAACTAAGTTAAATACATTTTGCGCTATGAAACTTAACTAAAACAAACCAAATCAAAAGTACAATAACTAGAACCAAACATAACATAACATCAACATAATTTTAGGAAAATATAATCTTATAACATACCGGGGTATGACAAACCGGAGACGAAGGCTCCACGACTTTCGGCCCAAACCCGCCATTAATTTCGGAACCAGACCTCCGGTGCTTACTTGTAGCAGTAAGCACCGGACTCCGGTCCCACCCTTTCCTAGAAGAATAATCTAAACTTAACCTCCTAGTTTCCACTTGACCCCCACCAAATACCTTCCCATTATAATTACTATTACCATTATTATTATTACTACTCAAAGAAAGCCTTCTTAAATTATTATTACTACTAATACTTTCCTTGACATTCTTTTTCTTAACAACCAACACATCACTAGAAATCAAATCTTTAGGATCTCCAACACAAATACTATTACTCGAAACCCGTTTCGCAGAAACGGGTTTCAAACCAAACAAAACAGGAACAGGAGAGCCCGAAACGAGGCGCGTGACATACACGAACTGACCCAACTGAATCTTATCATTCAAGATTAACTCAACATCTTTTTTTTGGACAGAAACATAAGCAGAATGTAAAGAATCCGACACCCTTAAGTAAAAACCTTTGTTTGTTTTCTTGTCAAAATCAAAAACATCGTCTTGTGGGACAATGCCAATGACTTGAAGAAGTGGTGACCGGTGATCACCGGTGATTTTTGAAGATGGGTTGTTTATGTTTTGCAAGAGCTTTGAGAGTGTGCCTGGTGTGAGTGATGCCATGAAAATGAAATGTTCATGGCAGTGGCACAAAGTGTATTTTGTTTTTGTTTTGAGTGTATGGAATTATTTATTTGTTTATTTTATTAATTTATGGGGAAGGGAGAGAGAGAGAAAAGGGAATCTCGAAGTGATATTGGATTTGATGGAGACTGGAGAGTTGGTTGGCAGGAGGGTTTGGCTCAGGTAACGATGTCCATGTGAACGAAGGGGGATAGAAAAGAGAATAGTGACAACAAGGAACAGATAGGAAGGTCTTTTTTTCTTTTCTTTGTTTACTATCAAATCTAAATATGACATGTGGACTTCAAATCTCTAATATTATGACATAAAAAAGGGTGATGTTATTTTCCCCCGCCCAAAAAGCTATCCACAACCCTCAATCGCCCCATTTGGTGTCGCCCTAATTGCTAACTTCAATAATACTGCTACTTTAATCCGACACATCAATCTGACACATCAACCCGACACATAAAAGACAAGTCGCCTCAAATGCTAGTCGTCCCAATTGCTTTTAAACTCATTATGAAAAAAAAATATTATTTCCCTATATAAGTAACCCTGGTGAAGGCATTCGTCGCAGAATTGTGGTGTTAACTTGTTTGGTATGTTCATAGTTATATTATATATTTTGATATATTGTTTTATGATATATTATTTATGTTTAATTAACTATATTTATATTTATATTTATGATATATTATTTTATTTTATGATATATTGTTTTTTCTCAGATGGATAATTTTGACGATAACAACTCAGATGAAGGCGGTGAATTTGAATACGACCCCGCGCCATTATATACTGATGAGGTATAATAACATATAATTACGTTGATTATTTTATGATTATTATAATAATTTATTTACTTGTATGCATTTTTCTATTGTTTCAGGTGTTCAACTCACAAGAACAACTAATAGAATGGGCGCAATCAACAGCAATTCCGCTTGGTTATGTTTTAGTCAAGGGAAGATCAAATAAAAATTCAGCGGGTTA
>JAOEHQ010046042.1:0-11870 GCA_025447715.1 Asclepias incarnata
TAATTCTACCAAAATTATATATACACAAAACCCCTAATGTCTTTAAACAAAAAACGACTCGAAACACTTGATTTTGAAGCCCTAGAAATCGGTCCAAGTGTAGAACCAAAAATATGAAGTTTTTCATAAAAATAAGGAGATTCATGGCATTTCTAGGATAGATCGAGTGATTGATTAGGTAAAACACTTACACAACGAGTTATAAACGAAATTAGATCGAAAAAGTGTAAGATTTCTAGAGAGAGAGTGAGTTCTTGACAAATGAAGGGTGAAAATGAAGATAAGGTTGCTTTTATACTCTCAGAGACTCTCGCAAGACTTTACTGTTTTTCTCGGAAAACCATTCATTTCATAAAGTATTTTGACCCGAAACTCATTAAAACATAACGTCGACACCAAAACCTTTATTTTTCACTTACGTTCGTATTGACTATAAACTTGTTTACTTTGACTTTTATAAAAATGAATATATTTTATTTTGGCATTTCTATTAGACTGCTAGCATTCCTTAAAGAACTCGAACTCGAACCAAAACTCCTTTCTAAACACACTCGCGAATCCACAACACATCTCTAATACTCGAATCTCAAATTAATTAATGAACTTATACATAATTAAAGTATCTAACGCCAGACATATGACGAAGTACTAACCGATAAATTACAGCTGTCACGACGACTCCGGCTACGGTTGTTACACTTAGACTCAAGAAGACCGATCATGTAACTCGTGCATTAGAGACTGGAGTTGCCTACGTACCTGATTGAAGATGGAACGTGTCTCTGATTAGCTGGTGTTGCAGAATAGCAACTTCACTTTATTAGTATTACATTGCATTTTTTTTTCCCTATTATGTAGTGTATTGTTTACTTGTTAGCTATAGCTAGATAGCTTGGTACCATACATACGACATGTAGTATGAATGAACTAATGAGGCATACAATCATATTACTTGTAGCAAACATTTTTTGTTGTTACATAAAATCATCGGGGTATCCCTTTACCCAAAAAAATAATCATACGAAGCAACCTCTTCAAGCATGATCGTTGGATGTCCTTTGTGGCCTCGTGTGTACTGCCCTTGCCATGCTACTGGACAATTTCTCCAAACCCAGTGCATACAATCAATGCTACTGAACATACCCGAAAAACCATGTATCTTTTCATGTTTACTTACCAAACGTTCGACATCTTGTTCTGTCGGTTTTCTCAAGTACTTGGTGTGATATAAATGAAAATCACATTTACAAAAGTCATTAAAACATTCGTATGATGTTTGTTAACCCATTTGTAAGTACTAATTTAACGAATCGGGATTGGAACCGTACGCCAATTGGAAAAATATCAAAACAAGGTCAGTACAATCTGATTCATTTAGTTGGAAAAACTTAAAATACTCAGGTATTGATCCGAGTAATGGCATTGCTTATTGATTCGTAACCGTCGCTTATGATGAACTCGACATAATTTTGTTGTTTAAATGAAATGGTTTGAAGTGTGAGTTGAAATGGTTGTGATATGGTTGTTTAAATAAGAAAAAAGTTTAAAAAATTAAATTTTTTTCATACGCTGAACGCTCCAATAGCTCCTTGCTAGGCCCTGTCACTCCACTGAAGACCTTCTATGACGCCAGCCCGTCGACGCGCCGGTGCCTATAGCGTCGCGGGCCAACGTTGCGTCAACGGCACCCACGACGCACTATAGGGAACTTGACAAAAAAAAAATGAATAAGTCATTTTAAACGTTATTTTAGTATAACTAAACGGACACACGCCTATATGATCGATATCCCCTCCAAAGAGAGAGAGTGAGAAATACAGAAGAAAAACCATAAAATAAAAAGAGAGGGAAAAATGTGGTGACATACTTACAGTAGTAATAATTTTCACTGCGTTCTTCGAAATCTCTCTCATTTCGCCGGAACTTCGTCGGAGTTAGTAAGTTTCCGGCTACTCTCGATTCCTGTTTATACTTGCGGTTACTTCTGAATTTAGGGCCAAATTAGGGTTTTGCTTTCATTCACTTAATATTTACTATTTTTTTAATTAATTAATTTACTTGCCAGCATTTTAGTTGTGTTTGCTTAAATTAGGTTTTGTTAATAACATGGACTGATCCATGTTATTTATATATGTTTATTAATTATTATTGTTATTATTATAAGTTTAGTGACTTTATATATCGTTTTTGCAAATATTTGTGTTCTAAGTGGAATGATATTAGGGTTTTTTAGGTGCTTCAGTTTATTGTTTGTTTATGCACAACCGATTTGTTCCACCACCACTATACTTATTATTTTACGTCGTATATATTAGTCGGTTTTGTAGGTTTTCTTTTGTTTTTGTTAAAACCAGTGACCTTTCATTAGTTTTTACTAAGTCAATGGATAACCCGGGCGACCAACACGAGAGATGTAAATCGCATAGTATTGTGGTTAAAGGGACATGGGACCGGGATCTGAACCTTGACCTCTGGTTTTAATGGTGAATACTTTTTTTTTTTGTTTTTTTGCTTAATCAAATGCTCGTTATTTTTGTGTTTTGATCATTAGGAATTTTTTGAGTAAAGATGTTAAAATCTAGGTGCTGATATATTTGTTTGTCTTAAATTGAGTCCGAAGTTGTATGTTGACTAATTCTCGTCATGGAGTGCATGGGGTAGTAGTATGAAATGATATTATTCAAACTCTGACCAGTGATTAGTGTCTGAACACTATCATTCACTCCAGTAAATAATTTATTGCTGCAAATGCATTTCCGAAATTCCAACCGTTACTCAAGTATTACATTCCTTGTTGACACTGTTTTTCAATATATAGGTGAGCAAGCTAGGTTTATCAGAATGTATATAAAGCAGGTAATTATTTTAGTTTCACATCTACGTTTCAATATATAGGTTCAAGCAAGCTAGGTTTATAATAATGTTTTCGTATGGGATTATATTGCAGGTCATCATCGAAGGGTTTAAGAGTTATAAAGAACAAGTTGCGACTGAAGACTTCAGTCCCAAAGTTAACTGCGTTGGTATGATATTCCGTTAGGCTCATTGGTCATTCTGTGTTATTTTCATACAATGTTTGGTCTCTCTCTCTCACACACACTCACACATATATATATTCACATACATTATGGTGACTTTTGATGCTCTGTTATATTCATACAATGTTTGGTCACACACACATGTATGCACACACATTATGGCGACTTTTGATGATTACTAGTAAAACTATATGTTGTTTCCCCTGTAACTTTTCTGTTACTGTTATCTGGCTATAATGTACAATATTATTAATTGCAGTTGGTGCAAATGGGTCTGGCAAGTCAAATTTCTTTCATGGTACGTGTAATTAAATATATCTTTAATACCAGCTATTATATCACTTGTGGTTGCTTATGTGGGACTAATTGATTGTAATTTACATCTAAACCTACTTAATGTATGTCTGCAGCAATTCGTTTTGTAATAAGTGACCTCTTTCATAACCTGCGTAATGAAGATAGGCACGCCTTTCTCCATGTATGTTGGTTATGTTTTTATTGTCTATCAAGTAGTTATATCAGTTGGTTGGGAACACGATCGTTACCAATTCATATGTGAACATTGTTCAGGAAGGAGCAGGACACCAAGTTCTATCAGCTTTTGTTGAAATCGTATTTGATAACTCTGACAATCGCATCCCGGTAATCTTCATCATCAGTTAACGAGTGCATTATTTTCTTTGTATGCATGCAGCTCAGTTTTAATTCTATTGATTTTTCTTATCATGATTGAACTTGGTAAGACAATATGGTTCGTTCACAATGTTGATATTGCAACTACATGGTTAGATGAGCGCAAATGGGTGGGAAAGTAACGAAGGACATAAATATTGAGACATGGAGAGAGGAAAAGGATAAAGAAATATTATAGGATAAACAGCATAGACAAATACATAAATTTGAGACAAGTAATATAGTCACTGATGGGATGATCAGATGAAAACGTGTATATTTGTGAGTGGTTGATCATCGAAAGAAATTTTTCTTGAAAAAAAATTTAAGTTATAAAGAGTCTGCCTGCCTCCCATCATATGTTTTTTACTGTCTACATTATAAAATCTATTTCTACGTTTCACATGAATTTATTCATAAATCTGGATGAAACTGTGGGTAAAACAGCAAGTAGTTATTAAAATTATTTTTAAATTTCAGCACATTCAAGTAGTTGATCAATACTCAAACTTCAAAGTAATCTCTTGCTGTGGGTTATACAGCAAATAGTTATTAAGGCATATGCTGAGCAAGAGTATATATATACATAGTATCCAACTGGATGCAACTAAGAGGGTGTTTGGGATTGCTTTTTTTCTAAACACTCTGAAAAGTTGCTTATCTGCTAAGCCTATGCTTATCTGAAAAACTGGTTATCTGCTTTAAAAATAAGCAGGTTGGTACTTGCTATTTTCTTTTAAGCAGATAAGAACTTTTAATATAAGCAACTCCAAACGCCCTCTAGGCCCATATGTCACCGAAGCATAGGCAACAAGATAGGGGGCACAGTGTCATCGATGGTGGAAGGACCACCAATAAAGACCAGAAGATGCTGCCTGTTCTGAAAATTTGAATGTGTTCAATTCTAATTTGGACTTTTTGTTGTTGAAAACTGATTTTTTTCTACGATTAAAAGGTTGATAAAGAGGAGGTGCGCCTGCGGAGAACTATTGGTACAAAGAAAGATGAGTATTTTTTGGATGGCAAGCATATAACGTGAGTATCGCTATAAGGATAATTCATCTCTTGTTATATTTTGTGCAAACCTTGTTAAGTTCTCTGTTATTTTGCTGAGTGTTATAACAAAGAAGGTAATGCAACATTGTAGGAAAACTGAAGTTATGAATTTACTAGAAAGTGCTGGATTCTCTCGTTCCAATCCATATTATGTTGTCCAACAAGGGAAAGTATGACATCTCAGCCTTCTGATTTGGATGGTGAAGTATCAAAGTGTTATTAATAACCATGCATTTATTGTAGATAGCATCATTGACTTTGATGAAAGATTCGGAACGACTTGATCTACTGAAAGAAATTGGGGGTACTCGAGTTTATGAAGAGCGTCGACGTGAGAGCCTGAAAATTATGCAAGAAACTGGCAAGTGTCTGTTAAGTTTGTTTGTTTGTTTTTTTTTCCGTCTGGCGAATGCTTTCTTATATCTGCTAGGATATCAGGAAATAAGAGAAATCAGATAATTCAAGTTGTGCAATACTTGGATGAGAGATTAAGAGAGCTGGATGAAGAGAAAGCAGAGTTGAAGAAGTATCAGCAGCTTGATAAACAGAGAAAGTCTCTAGAATACACCATATATGATAAAGAACTTAATGATGCTAGGCGGGAGTTGGCTGAGGTTATTTCTTTTCTTTTGTTAAATTATTTGGCTTTCTGGGATTGCTTGAATGTGTTCCGCATGGGATTCTGCATATAAGAGTCTGTATGTTCATGTCATGATGCTTAATTACACATGCCACATTGGATGCAGGTGGATGAGGAGCGAAATGCCATTTCTGAGGAATTAATTAGGAAGTATAACTCATCTATAGATGAAGAAGAAGAAGTAAAGAAATTAGAGAAGTTATATAAAGACCTCACTAGAGAAGTACAAGGTTTAACCCGAGAAAAAGAGGCAATAGAAAAGCAGCGGACAGAAGCAATTAAAAAGCACACGGCGGTTGAGCTTGATGTTACAGACCTTGAGGAAAGAATCATTGGGAGTAGCAGAGCCAAGGTATTTTGACCTAATAGTTATATTACAGAAACATCATTAATTTGTAAATGTGCCAGGGCATCACTATACATGCACCATTGTAAAGTTTGATGTAATTTTCTGTATAAAAATTCACGCTTTAGGATGAAGCTGGAAAGCAGCTTGAGGTGTTACGGAGAGAAATCCAGCAATCTACGGCAGAGCTAAACAAA
This sequence comes from Asclepias incarnata, assembly GCA_025447715.1. NCBI lineage: Eukaryota > Viridiplantae > Streptophyta > Magnoliopsida > Gentianales > Apocynaceae > Asclepias > Asclepias incarnata. The sequence goes on from JAOEHQ010046042.1 coordinate 5,950, forward strand.
ATCAGGCCTTTGTATGATGATCAAGTTAAGCAGGAGGATGATATCACAAAAGGGTATATTTTCAGTATTTCAGGACACCAAAAATGTTGGATATTATTTATACGCTAGTGTGCAGTGATAGCCATTGTTTTCTTTTTTGAAACATGTCTAGTATTTCCTTAATTTTCATTCTTCAAGTTATTTAAAATCAGCTGAAATCTACAAGTTTGTATGGAAGCTTTTCTCAAATGTGCTGTGGGGTCTTCCCTAGTTTGTTTATGCATGTGGAGTTCTAAGTATCTTACATTTAATTTTTTAATCTCCCGTCTGATTATTTGTTAAGAAACAGATTATCTCTCAGATGAAATCAAAGTGGTGTTGTCTTTTTTTTTTTTTCTGTCTACTGTATATACTTGGTGTCTTTTCATTTATCTGTTTCAACTATTTTATGATAGAATTATGGACCGGGAAAAGCGCCTCAGTATACTCTATCAGAAACAAGGACGTGCAACCCAGTTTCGTTCTAAAGCTGCACGTGATGAATGGCTTCAAAAGGATATTGACAAGTATGACAGGGTTCTCTCCTCAAATGAGAAGCAGGTATTCATAATATTGCATATGCATTATTCAGACTTGCATGTATGCATACACATATAAAGAAATTGCATTGTTGGTTTTATTTCTTATATTGGAAAGCCCATATTTAGAAAACTTTTTAGATGTTGTCAATTATCTCCACATCTATAAGAGCTTAGAGTCTTATTAATTAAGGTGTAAATGATAGAATTAACACTATATAGTTACTAGGGAAGAAACTGTAATCTATGTCATCTAAGAGAAATTAATCGACACTAAGCCCATAGAATAGGAAATTACAGTAGCTTTCTTGAATATGAGTTTTTAAGGTGAAACATGCTCATCTTCTAAATTTGTCTTTTGATTGGATGGTAATTATGAGGCTGCTAAGTTTATTATTCCAGTTAATAAGGGTTAACCTGATTAGTTAGTTAGGCTGGTTAATCTACATATATATCTGTAAAGGCCCATGGGCTCAAATGGTGTAGTATATGTTCAGATGGGTGTAGTCTATGTGCATGGTTCTCAGTTCCTGAAGAATTTTAAGCATTTGTACGAACAAACTGAATTTTTAACATCTCATATCTACGGCCTACTTTGGTAGTTTCATAATCTGGCTTATATTTGATCCTAAACAAACTGGAACAACTATCCATTTTCTCTTTGATCTTATACATTTAGGCGAAGGTTCCTCAGTGCTCATGTTTGAAATCCTATCCCTCTGAGAGGTCATAAAATAACCTGATGGTCCACACTATGCATGCATCTCCATGGGCTACATAAGACCTATCAGAATGACAGTTTTTTGGTGTTTTTTTCATCTTTCATTTTAGCGACTTTAGGTCTCTAGCTTCACATACAAGCCTTCATTGTCAATTTACATCAGGGTAGTCATCTAGTTCCATTGCACTTGGCTCACTACTCCCTGGGAAAAAAACATAATAGAGTAATTCTCAATTTCTCATTATTGTTAGCCTTTTCTATTTGCTGGGTTCATGTTTAGTGTTAAATCCCATACATGACTCACTATTCCTTTACTACATTCAAAGCTTTGACATGTGATGTATAAAGTCTAGTTGGGCATTTGTTTTTGTTGTTTTTTGATTTTCTTTGCGACACTTTATTTTCGTGCAATAATGTCCATAGTCCATACCACCATGATGTGTTACTATTATGAAATCTCAGTATAACATTTTAGCTTTATTTTGTACATTTTAGGAAAATCTACTCCAAGATGAAATCGATAAACTTGAAAGAGATCTGTTGGCACAAACAGAAATTGCCAAAGGCCGCCAAGAAGAGATAGCTTCTCTAGAAGCTAAAATATCAGGTTATCGCAATGGTTTTAATCGTCACAAGTCAAGGAGAGACGAGCTTCATGATAAACGAAAGTAATACCTATGTTTCTTGTTCTATTGGTCTTTTCATGGGTCTTGATTTGATCACGGAAGGAATTGTGGTGGACACAAACGGTTTATGTTAGACTCTTGCTCCCTCAAGAACCCGCAACTGCATATCCTTCAACTACATTTCGTTTCCCCTCTTTCACTTTCGGCTGCTCACCATTTTCGGCCCTGGAACTTGCCATTGATTAACCAGCCATTTATACATAAAATTCATAAGATTAACATAACCCTTGCAACAGTTCTCAAATAGATATAAAGTCACCAAAAGTAATAGTAAACAAGTTTTTGTTAACTTAATTTGGTTAAGACAGCGCGGTTACATACCCAGCTGAATTACAGTTGAACCATAAATTGAAAACTTTGAAATTCCTATTTCTATAAGTACTAGAATATACCGTGTTGTAAACAATCACTTTCTGGATTAAATTTATTGAGGGTATAAGAGTCATTGAACAAAAAATTTCCGTGTGCCTAGCAATTCCTTTCTTTAGCAAATAAAGACCCTTTTTCATAGCTCACCTGGATGTACCAAATACTGAAATTTATCTATCTCCTTAGGGCTTTGTGGGGGACAGAAAGCGAACTTACAGCTGAAATTGAGCGTCTTAAAGCAGAAGTTGTGAAGGCAGAAAAAAGCTTAGATCATGCTACTCCTGGGGTATGTCATGTTAGCTTATTAATTTTCACACCACACATGGAATTTTCTCTTAAAATCTTCTTATATGCATCTTTGTTCCTAGGAAGTGTGAATTGTTCTGTTTTTTAAATATCTTTTATTGGAGAAATGTGTAGTTCAAGAAACTTGTGAAGTGATATGGAAATGTTTATTAGTTATCCGGCATATATCTATGTACATGTACATAGGTATACGTTTCTATATGGACACACACTAGCTTTATGTCGTTTCTTTCCTTGCCAGCATAAGACACAACATGTATCCATGTAATGTATATGCATATTTATACAGACAGACACGTACACGCAAACATGCATATATGTACACACATGTGTGCTTACATATACATGTGTATATATATATCTATACATCTTTATGTATATACACACATTTGTATGTGCACACATAAATATACATATGTATGTTTATAGATCATTGAGATATATATGTACGTTTGTGTACATTTACGTGGACATACTTGTCTATGGTGCGTGTGTGTACATTTATACTTATATATGTACTTGTATTGTCAGGTATGTCTCTACCCTTGTATATAGGCCTAGATACCTATATATACTTATATGAATTCCTATATACATATCCCTATGTGATCATAGATATGTATTTATACGTATCTATGGAATTGTATTAAGGTCTACATATGTGCCTATACATGTTTGTACACACATGCACAATTGCATATAAACATACACATCCTATGATATACAAAAACATGAATATATACATCTAAAAGTGTATATGTATACACTGATGGATAATAATATGTATGTATGCATGATGCATCTATCTATGTAAATATACACCTAAATATATAACTATATAGATACATATCTCGATATATGTTTGCATACATCGGTAAGCATGCACACACACACATATATACATATATTCATCTATGTATGTGTGCGTATATACATGTATATAAATGTACGTGTACAAACATGTTTGTGCATGTGCATCTTAGTGTGTATATTAATGTGTGTGTGTTGTGTCGCTATGTGAATGTATTTGTATATATGTAGGTATGGTTGCAGTAGATTGTTTGCCTGTAGAACTGAGATGTCAGGATGATATTTCATGTTCCATCATGATATACTAAAATGGAGCTACTTGCTTAGATTATTTTATTTGAGTCTCTTATAGTTTATGGTACTCCCTTCCAATGGTATTGTTACCTTCATCTAGGATCCAACAGTTCTGTTGGAGTTTCTGCTGGATACGTATAAAAACAGAAATGTGCATCCAGAGATAACTCTGCTACGAAACCTAGTGTCTCCTAAATATTGTATCTAGTTTTTAATTAGATTTTTCTTTAACTGTATATGTTATTTTTTATCATGTTACTGATATGGTGCATGACAAATCATGTGGTAAACTCTGGTGTATGTTTCTGATGACTATGGAACAATTAACAGGACATAAGAAGGGGAATCAGTTGTGTTCGAAGAATCTGCCGGGATTATAACATTTCTGGAGTATACGGTTCAATTATCGAATTGCTTGAATGTGATGAAAATTTATTTACTGCTGTTGAAGTGACTGCTGGAAATAGGTTTGCTCAGAGTCTTTTGACGGTCATTTTTAAGTTTTTCTTGCTTTCTGATTAACTTGTATCTTTTGCTGTGCAGCTTATTCCATGTGGTTGTTGAAAATGATGAAATATCCACCCAAGTGATTAGACACCTTAATGCAGAGAAAGGGGGGAGAGTTACCTTTATACCCCTTAATAGGGTTAAGGCTCCACATGTCAATTATCCACGAAGTTCTGATGTGATTCCTCTTCTTAAGAAATTAAAGTTTTCTTCTAATTATGATCAGGCATTTGGTCAGGTCAGCTATCACCCATGACTCTTGTTCTGCTTTTGATGCTGTGAATATTACCTGGTCTACTATTTTACCAGCTATTTCACCAAATGAAATTTGTTACAGTATTCATGTTTATAATCCACATGCTTTAGTAGTGGTAATTAATATGTCTGCATCTTTTGTTACTCTTATACCTTTATCCTAGAGTGTTGGATACACAATTTAAAGTTAATTTATGAACACAATAACTTGTATTCCTAACTTTAATAAGTTATATTGCAAGAGTTACTTAATGCCTAAGGGATACATATATATCTGTCTTTCCATATTATCTATGTGGTGATTGTATTAGGGAAACGTAGAAACTATATTACTGTCATAAGCAATCTTAATAATAATAAACAATGGTTGGCTTAAACGTCAATCGACCAATTAGAGGTCTTAATTTACCAAAATTTGATTTTGCCTACATAATAAACCAAAAAAGAAAAAATTACACAGATGTCATCGACTTTCCTTCATGATAAGTTAAACAAAATATTTCAGGAAAACTAAAATTGTTCTATTAAAAGTTATTTTAGGTAAATTTTGATAATCATGGTTTTAATCCAAATCCATAATTTTCTACAAAAAGTTATTTTAGGTAGTAGTGGTATAATAGATTTGTATAAAGATCACTTAAAAAAGAGAATATCAAAATAAATTTCGATTTTCAAATACATGCAATATACTTTTAACTTTTTTGTGGAAAATAAAAAGCATAACTATTATTACAAAAAATATCATTAGAACCTTTATAACAATATACTTTTCAAGATTAAACTTATCATTTTTAAAAATTTAAATAAAAAATAATGCATATTATTCAACAAATGTTTAAAAATATTTTAACATTGTTAATTTAGTTTTTTTTTGTGTGTGTATACATGGGACTTAAATCTAGTTACCTCTATATAGGGGATCACTGAAGAGTACATGGTGTGCTTGATTTGGTGATTGATCTTTGTTTAAGTTGAATGATGTTGGAGAGAGGTGCTCATTTATCAAATGAGATATCATTCGTGTCCCATTGGAGGTCAACCTTAAGTGTGCTATATATGAGGAGATTATGCCCGCGCATTGCAGCGGGTTTTTTTTCTCTAACGTAAAAGGTAGTCGTTCGCAATATAATGCATATATTAAAGCATTATAACATATAATATTTGGCAAAATTGAAATTCTGGAAAAAACCCCATAAAGAGAAGCTAAAACCCAAAGTTAGATATAGTTAGCTGTATAAAGCAAATAACAAATGAAAAGTAAACATTAGTTAAAAGCAAGACTAAAAAAGAAAAAGCTAAAACCAAAAAAAGAAAACCCCAAAAAGAAAAGCTAAAACCAAAAGTTAGATATAGTTAATGTAGAAAGCAAAAAACAAATTGAAAGTAACTATAAGTTCAAAGCATGACCCAAAAAGA
>JAOEHQ010046043.1:0-11870 GCA_025447715.1 Asclepias incarnata
TAACCATGACCATATAAAGGTCATTCCACTTTCTGTAGTTGTAGTTAAAACAGTAGAAGAAATCTTTTGTAAGCATACACATGATCACTTACGATCATGCCAATGGTTGTAACTAAAATCGAATAGTAATATCTAATACAAGCATCTTTTGTTATATACTTCATACAGATAAAAAAAACAATATCGACAGTGCCAAAAATTGCACATATTAACGCCGCGCAACGCGCGGCATGATCCTCCTAGTAATAGATTAATAGATAGATGGATTAATCTAGTAGTGTAGTCGACAATATATAAAAACTGTTTGTTGCTATTTACGCAGTTTGCCTACGAACAAATTACAAATTTAATGGCATGTGGCGAATATCCATGTATCCAACTATAAGTTTCAAAAGTATTTTGGCTTTTCAGAAGTAGGCCACATGACTTTGTTTATTTTCTTGCTGACTCCTAAATTAATCTTTCTTCAATGTTGGATTTTTGTATGAATCATTTGTATTCATGAATTCCGAAGGTATCTAGAATCATATATTTGTCATTAGGACCACCACCCTCATGTATCAAACAATTTATTTTTTTTTTTTTAAGGGAAATGATAAATCATTTTTAAAAATAGCTTAAAAATCATCCTAATCATAGATGATAACATATGAAAAAAAAAAAGAGGATAAGATTAGGAGAGAGATTTAGTGGAATCCACATGTCATCATCTTGTGATTTTGAGAGAATTTGGCTAATTTTTAGGCTAAAAATCATCCTAATCATAGATGATAACTTGTGGAAAAAAAAGGATAAGATTATGAGAGAGATTTAGTGGATCCACATGTCATCATCTTATGATTTTGAGAGAATTTGGCTAATTTTTAGGATGATTTATCCTTTTTCTTCTTTTAAGGATTTGTATGGATTATAAGGATTTTTAAGGATATAATGTGGCAACTGAAAGATGACTAATAATTCCTTAACCATTGGAGATGGTCTCAAAATTAACCATGTTCAGGGCCAAAACAAAAGCATTCGCCTAAACGTTAAAAAAATTGAAGCTACCATTGGCAAAAATACGACAAAGTTTGCTAACCAACGCACTCAACCTAATAAACCACGTAAATCTCCTTCCGCCTGATTGAGTATCAAGAAAGAACTGAAATTGTTGAAAATCTACTTCTCCGTTCACTAAAACGTTGCAAGGTGGTTGTGTAGGTACCAATACGGTACAAAAGATTAAAAAGTTTCTTCCAATTTACCTTTTTTTTTTTCAACTTCTCCATTCCCTTAGTCAACAATCAAGCAATAAACGATACTCTTAACCATCAAGAATTTACTACATGTGATGATTTAGTTTTATTGAACACTTTACAAAATCGTAACTCTATTAAACATAATAAAATTTGATAAGATCAAATCAAAATGTAATTAAAATCGTTCAAAAATAAGTTACGATTGATTGGACTTGAAATTCTGCATATATATGATTAAATTTGAACAAGCAAGGCTTTAATCAAATGGTTAATACCTCTCGAGACAGAGGTCATGGGTTTGATTCTTACTCTTTGCAAGGCCGAAAGTCCTTTCTACCTTAGGTAGAACCTAGAAGCAGTCTCTCTCCCTTAGGTAGGGATAAGGCTGTCTACATCTCAATCGTTTCCATACATCGTCGAAAATGATATTGAGAACCATAACCCGTAAAAAACGATATTCGGAGTTACTTTACTTTTATATGATTAAATTTGACCACTTTATTTGGATGTGGAAGATCCCCACTTATTCCCACCTTTGACTCTAAGCTCTCATCCTTTGATACGAAATTCTATATGCATCTAAACAAAATCCATTCCTGTGAACTCCTCAGGACACTTGGATTCCTTTTTAAAGCCCATAACTACTTAAAGCTGCTACATTCTGCACAATCACTATGAAAGAAAATACTACCAAATTTTGATCTTAAGATAAAGTTACATGCCAATATAGTAATATACCATATATTTATCTAATGATGATTGTGCTAACATCTATGTTTAGAATTTTCGCACAAACTTTCTTCCTGGTTTTGCATGACAAAATAGATTACTTTTTTCTACTTTCACTAAACCGATAGTAACCGAGATTTTAAGAATATATATATAGTCGATAAAATGACGATAAAGTAAAATAATGGAAATATAACTTCAATAGATAGATGAAAACGTGTAAGCATGCTTAAAGCATCCATGTATTATGGTTAATTAGTTTATAAAAAGTTTTATGAAAGATAAAAAGTTGATCATAAACAAAATTTGCGGACAATAATAGTTTATTTTATGGAGATTGGAGAAAACCAATAAAATAGGTAGCTGTTAGACATCAAACTCGGTAGTTTTCTAATAACGTAAATAAAAACAACAGTGGTTGTCAAGAATTATGTACTAAATGGTAATGATCAAATTATACCTTATATCTGAAAGTGATTAGAATAATTACAAAAAGAAAAGGTTGGTAAGGTAAAAGAGAAAAATAGAAAAAGAATGTCAACAAATTCAAACAACTAATGATGGAAAACTCACAAGCATGCTATTATCATTTTGAAACAAAAAAGTAAAACAAAATAATGAAAGAGTCTTAACCATTTTATGATTGTGGGGAACAAAATCAATTCCCCAAACAGGGTAAACATCATGGCCTTACATATTAGACCAAAAATAGAAGTGACTTTCTATTTCCACCAAGTGGTGAAAATAGACAAGCATTAAATGCTTGTACGGTCTGCATTATTTATTGTATGATACAAGTTGGTAATGCATAGAAAATGGTGAAAATAGCAATACCCATATTTAGTCATATAGAACAACATTATGTTTTGCATAGGGGTACACTATATATATGGTATACTATTTGTAACTATTTACATAATGTTATCTCCATATCTAACGTATCAATGTTTGTATCTTATAGCCTCAAATATAATATACATATATCACACCACAAATGTATATCACTATATCTAAAGATGGCAAATCTGGGAATTGATATACTACAGGTTCTCTGGACCCAGTGACGAAGCTTGAATTTTTCGGGTGGGGGGTCGGGATCTAAATTTTTTTTTTCCTAACGTTATTTTTCGGGTAATATAAAAAAAATGGGGGGTCGAAACCGAATATACTGAAATTTTTCTACACGAAAACTATATACCCCTACATCGCAAAAAAAAATTTCGGGGAGTCGAACGCCCCCCGGCCCCTAAGAAGCTACGCCCCTGTCTGGACCTTAGTTCATTGGCTTGGTTAAGGTGCCATAACGAAAGGTTCAAACGATTAGGTCGGGTCTTCAATATACGACTCACTTAGATAGAAATAAGCCATTAAACTCTTACAATTTCTCTAGGAAATGGCATCAGTATGTTTTAAAAAGACGGTAATATTATGGTTTTGAACCTCGGTGGCACAGTTCCTTTTATGACTTAAGCTTAAAGCATCAGGCCACTTGGACTCATTCTTTGCTAATTCCAGGTAGTTCAATATATATTATTAAGGTAGGTCCTAATTTTTTCTAGTAGATAATTAATAAAAGGGAAAGTAATACCTGCTTCAATAAGCAGGCAATCTTCTGTTTTTCTTCTCACAAACAATTAATTATATTCCCTCATGTGATTGAATAACAAAAAAGTTAAAAAAAAATTTAAAAATTCTTGCTGGCATATGATAGAAAAAGCAGGCAGTTGCCTGTTTGCTTCAGCAGTTATGATATCCTCTTAATAAAACTAATCATATTTTAGGTGGGTCCTAAGACATATTTACCAACACTATAGAACCTCCCCAGTCTTTGCACATATGTCTAATCGATCAACTATGAATGTGATTTCTAAGATATCTAATTTATCGATTTAATTGGACGTAATATTGATTTTTTCTTGAAATTATAAAAAAAATACTAGCATATTACAAAAAAAAAAAAAAGTTAACTCAAAATTCAACAAGTTAAAACTTGGTTAATATCCATAAGATGGAGACCACATGATGAATTTCAGAGGCTAATTTATATGAAAAGAGAGTAAGTGTGATAGAAGAGGTAAAAAAAACGGATGATAGAAACATTGTAAGAAATGCAAAACTAGTAAAAGTGAAGCTATAATCCCTACAAAGTTATCAATAGCCTTTAGAGAGAAAAGAATATCTTTGACATTCGATACTAATATTTTTGGAGGATGTTTAGACTTTTTTGCTTCTTCTTTTCAGAAATGGATGGTTAAATTTTAAAGTGAGTGGTATATGACTGTAACTATTATATACTTTTTGAGTTAACTAATTCAAAACACCTTGTATCGATATCTATAACTCTTTTACTTCCCTACTAAAGTTATATTTATCAGCTATAAAATAGATTTTCTGGGTAAACTTTCTTTTTAACAGCAAATTTTATTGATATCATCCACACAACTTTTTGGTGTTACAAAACAGCCACAAGATGAGGCAAATATATATACTTAAGTCAAAAAAGATCAAACATGCAAGATGAACCAGAAGAAAACCAAACATATCCTAAGTTAACCGGCTTTATAGCCCCACGGGTTGAGAGCCCGTCCTTCCCGTTTGTAAAGTTGAAAGCATATGCTGATTTTTTCTTTTAGCTATACTGAGGATTTCTATAACGATACTAACTTTGTAAGGAATTTACAATCAACCAACCATCAATGGTACTTAGAGGGACTTGAGACTTTGAGGTATTGGGTTCAAATCCAGCAAAAAAATGTTCTCTGGAGGCAGAGGTTTTCCTAGAATGGGTTTCCCTGGAATTAGAGTTGGATATATGAAGAATCAATGTCGCTGAGCCTAAATTTGCCGTTAAAAAAAAAAGAAGAAGTATTATTACAGATGTTATCTAAATTATACTTTCTGCTCAAATAATAATTTTAGAGAACGAAATTCCCTCTGTATATAGATTTACTTTAATAATTACAACAACAAAAAGTCTCATTTTCATTTTACATATCACCTCTGTTTGACAAAAATACACCTATATATATTCACTTTTTCTACCAAGCTCAATTGCCCCTTACTTGAGTTACATCTTGAAAATCTAAGAGCCATATATACAAAAGTACAAAGAATCACAAAGTCTATTGTCATAAGTCATAACTAGTTAAAAACATATTTCCTTAAATGATTGCATGTCTAAACCCGTTAAGATTTGCTTATAGTTCACACTTATTTTTATCCAAACAATTGCTTGTTTTTCTTAATCCTTGATAAAAGCCATAATCCTTAGATTTACTGATGTGAACAATAAGAGGTTTAAATAAGTAATTAATCAATGCATTGTTGCCAAAAGTAATTAATCAATGAATGTGACAAGAGATGTGCATAGAAGGTTTGAGAAATCATTGCAATGTAATCAAGTCCAAAAGACCGACCAGTAGGAGATTCACGAGAAATAAAGATTTCACTAATGCCACATGATGAACGTGAATCATTGTTACTCATAGCAAAATATGGATGAATCCCCACAAACACAAGCGATATATGATCATACATTACACGAGTGCACAACACACGACTCGTCAGTTATGTTGTTGATCAATATATTTAACAAGTGAATTCACCTACACATGAATCAACATAGGCGGAGCCAGAAAACTTGTCAAGTGGGTTCATAATCAAAATTATCAATGTTTTTACGGATAAAAATCAGGGGATTCAAACATAGTTTCATATAAATTTCACACTAAATTATGCTAGAGTTATGGTGAAAATTTTGTTCAGTGGGTTCGACTACACCCTCCCGGATGTATGTAACTCCTTCCATTTGAATCAACAAGTGTGTGCATGAAAAATAATATGCAATGCAACATGATGATGGTGAATCATTGTTACTCATAGCAAATTTCAATGGATCCCCACAAATAAAACCAATATATGATCTTGCATTACACAAGTGCATAACTTAACACACGAATCTTCAGTGGAGGATCTTGACATGTGTAATAGATTATTGAACAGGGCCACCGATTTCGAGAGGCTCCCAATTTTTAGGGACATGCAGTTATATATTAGTATACTTTAAATATTTATTATATAGATTGGTCAGAGAGGGATACTGTTTCTTTTTACTGATAACAATTTAAATTTGTATACTTGTAAGAAAATAACACGTTGATTCTGTATACTTATCACAAATTATTGTATATATATATATTTTTTATAAAATAAATAAATAACTTTTGTTTTTTAATATTGATAAAATTATTAACATGTAACGGGGTCCACAACTCAATGAACTTGTACAGTTATACAGGGACTTTAAAATTAATTTATTTACTAGAGTTGAAACTCCTCCAATGCATCGGTTATCCATTTCTTTGTTGATCAATATATTCAACATCAAGTGCACCTACATGTGAATCAACAAGTGTGTACAAATTAGTTATATATATTTTATGTTTTGTTTCAATTTAGGTAATGAACTTCAAAAATGTCAATGTAAGTAACGTACTTTCAGGTTTTGTTTAAATGTAACAATGTACCCAAAAAACACCAATTATATAACTTACTTTAAAATTTTGTTCCAATATTAACAAAAAATGCTTATGGGAAGTAATCTTATAACGACATGTCATCATCATAAAGTTTTTGTCTAATAAATAAATAAATATTGTGTGTTGATATTGGAACAAAACTTAAAAATATATTATTTAAATTGATATTTTTTTTACGGTTCATTATCTATATTAAGTTAAAATAGAAAAGAAGAGGTCAATACAAAGTATAAATGGACAAAATAAAAAAGAAGAGGTGAATAGCAAAGTACAACAAGGATCTTACAAAAGATCCAAAATAAATAGAAGAAAAAAAATATGGAAAATGCTAAATGCAGCCCTTATGGCTGCACTTAACGTGCATAAAAAAGTTGTATTTTCCGTATCAAAAGACCACCCCTGAATTTTATGGTAAGTGTACAACTATTTAATGCACCTTATATACAGCCCTTAGGGCTTTGTTTAGCAAAACCTAAAAAATATATAAATAATGAAAGGTACGACCCAAACAAATTAAATCTTAGACTAAATTTTTTCATAGTTACCAAATTATTATAAAGATAAAGATAAAGATTTGATTTAAACATGAAACGTATGACCACTAAACCTTGAAAACAGGGGACAAACAGAATTAGATAGATTTGGTGCCTATTTTCAACATTCCACTATTGTTGTGTTATGAACAAATCTAGCCAAAATTGCCGGTCGAGGACAGATAACATTCTAGTACTAAATTTTTACTAAGTAGCATTAAATAAGCTCAAACATTCCTAAATAATAAAAATATGGGTTTTGCTAATGACAGCTCTAAGTCATTAACGTGCATAAAATATTTATACTTTTACTATAAAATTCAAGGGTGAGCTTTTGATATGGAAGGTACAAGTTTTTTATTCAGGTTATTGACAGCCCTAAGGGCTGTCATTAAAAAAATCCTAAAAATATACATTAATATTAAGATGGTAAGTATTTGATTGAAATTAATAAGCATTGAATGCATTTGTTGATTGTTTTAGAAAATTTGAGCTAAATTAAATGTTCCTTAGCTTGTACCCGAAACATAAGTTAGCAAAACTCTTTTATAATATACATTAAAAGTGTGTATATATTTTTTAAGTGAAATGATAAATATAGCCTAAAAATCTTTCTAACCATAATATCGGGACATATAGAAAAATCAAGGGATAGTGGAATCCACATGTTATAAAAGGATTTTTTAAGCTAAATTTTAGGAGGATTTATTATTTTTCTTTTTTTAAACAAATGCATTTATAGTTTGATGGTACGTACGTTACCTTTTTGTAATAGTAAATTAAAGAAATTAAAACATGAGATTAGAATTTAAAGCACATATATGTTAGAGTCGATATGATTACTCGATCTATTAATCATATTTTTAATCCAAGTATATAGAGTTAATGAAATTTATCCAAACTTATCATATACCATAATCAGCTCTTAAAAAGTTATCAAATAAATTAAACCGATTCGATAAATAAATAAATAAAAACAATAGCAACTCATAATCGAATTAAATTTCGACTATATATGTTCGTAGTACTTAGGAATATCATCTTTGAAAAAAGACATCATTCTCACATTTTATTGACTACGTAACACAACAAATTAAATCGATCAATCAAATTTTGACATAATTAAACGGTAGGTTAACTCTTTCTATCCTTCATCGCACTTTGTATGTCTCTATCATTTACGTTGCACAGCACTCGCGCGTTTATTTTATATCATCTGTTATATCGTATCAACGAGATAATACAAAACGACATTTTTCGTCTTAATTAAGCTAATTAAAGAGTACATACAAATGATCTAACCTACACGAAAATATATAGGCCTCAGATACAGAAGCTCCGGAAGAATGGGTTAAAATATTGATACATTTCGTACGTTATCAACAGTGTTTTTTATAAACTCTAATTAACGGTCGTTAAGAATTGTTTTTGCAACATTTCTTTTGGTTGCCAGTGAGGTAACCAAAATGCATGTTTTAAAACGCAATTTAAACGACTGTCGATTAAAGTTTATACAAAAACTGTTGATCTAGGAAAAATCGCAAAACTATATTTGCGATTGAGCCATAGAACAAAGTTCAATTGATCCATAATGAAGCAACTCCTCGATCATTTGTTCAATATGATGGTCTTCTAGTGTCGCAAAAAATTGTTGTTCATGATGTTGTTGATGATGACAATTATGAACATTGTTGTGCTGATCCATTGATGGTTGGTCGTGTTGCATCACAATCGCCGGTTTTGTATCTTGAGAAGATTCGTTAGGATGAGTAGTGGAACACATTCTTTGTTTTTGGTTCATCATCTGTTGTTGTTGTTGCTGCTGTTGGATTGATGGTTTGCTCATTTGAAGTGAAGCCATGTAACATCTATGAAGCTTGGCTGTTAAAGTTGCTGAAAGTAATTTGGAGGAAGATGATTGTGACAAATTGGGGTTGTATGGGAAGTTTGTTCTCGCACGTTGCCCGCACATGAGCCTCGCGGCTTCATCGTATGCTCGGGCAGCATCTTCTGCGGTCTCAAATGTTCCTAGCCAGATTCTTGTTTTCCTGTTTTGGGGACAAAAAGACAATGTTACTAAAATTATGATGTTTTATAGATGTATATAAGGAATGAAATATTTTGTTAAGCATTGTGGACAAGGGAACTTACAACAAAGGATGACGAATTTCGGAAACCCAGGATCCCCAATGTCGTTGCCGGACGCCGCGGTATCGTTGCTGTGTTCTAGCCATGTGTGCACGTACAAGGCGTTTGCTGAAAACTTACAATGTCTTGGTGAAGTCAAAAGCTTGAAATGAGATAATTGTGTCTGTGTCATAAAATGGAGGGAAGGACATTGAAAGGTGGGATTGAGGGGTTTATAAGAGGGAAGTGGCGTATTAATTTATTTTATTTATATTTATTTTCAGATGAAAAATATTATATATATATACAATGGCGGAACTTGAACAAAAAGTTTAAGGGGGCCGGTAATGTAATTTATTTATTTTTCCGATGACCGATGCTAAATTTTACACTACCAACTCAAAGTTTTGGGGGGGCGGAAACCCCCCCCCTTGCCCCTTAATAGTTCCGCCCTTGTATATATATATATATATTATACTATGATATGATACCTTTATTCCAAAAATTCCATGTGATGCATATAAATAACACTGTTTATATATAGATGGAACAAATTTCAAGTGTTTTTAACTTACGAATATGACTTTGTTATTTTATGGACATATCACATTTAGAAGACAAGTACACATATCAATTATCAAACTTGAGACTGGTTGATACACTAGGTTAGAAAAATATAAATCAAAGTTAATAATCTCATCAATTTGTAACGTATTTAATTGACTTAATTAGTTTACCGATGATAAAAGATTAAAAAATGGCAATTGAGGAAGCCTTTTCTTTTCACACCTGAAAGCCTTTTACATCTCGTTAAAAAAAAGGAAATTCTATGTGAAAATTTGTGTTTCTAAAATAATATGTAAAATAGAAAGTGTTGATATTTTGAAAAGGTTTGTATCATTTAATTTCCTCATGGCCTTCTGGCAACCAATGAGTGGGTCCATTTAGGAGTGTTGACAAGAAATTGGCAAATGACTTCGTTTACTTTATCTATTTAAATCCTTTAACAGTTGGCTAATTGACATGATTAGTTGAATATTTATATCACTACAAACAAAGAAAAACAAATATAGAGTGGCTAAATTCAATTCACAAGACTTCTTTCTTTGTGTATACTTACTAAAAGACAAAATAAATAGTATGTCAAAACTCAAAATATATGTATCTATATTCTAAGATGAATAAAGGGTTTTTTACGTTCAAAATTATAAGTATCTATTAGAGGGGTACCCACGCAATGCGGTAACAGTGGTAGTGTGATGGTGGCAGCGACTGATGGTTGTGGTGGCGGTGAGTGTTGGTGGTGGCGGTGGCGGTGAGTGTTGGTGGTGGTGGCGGCGTCGAGTGGTGTAGGTAATTGATGTAAAGGTAATTGATGTAAATGGGATGGTGGAGATATTTTAGAAGATAAGGGACTAATGGTGTAAATTAATTCATTAAGGATAGAATGGTAATCTTACATATCCCAAAAATCTAACTTTCAACGGGAGGTTAGGCCTCACCAAACCATTCCATCAAATTCTCAAATTCTCACTGTCACATCAACGTCATATTATTTCTTCCTTTTAGAATTTACCATCTACCAACAATATCACCATTCTGCTTAAATTCTCAATTTCTCACAACCACATCATCCCCACATCATACACCATCTCTTTCTTTCTTTATATATATATATAACACATACACACAAAAAAAAGAGCAAGTGGTCCCACCACATATCAATCATTCACGTTCTCTAGAGAATGCAACTTCAGAACGCGAGACGGGAACGAGCCCGTGCCAATGGCGTTATCGCATTCTCGCCAGAACGCGGTGGTGCCAATGGTGACGCCGAGAACGTGAGAACGAAGGTGAGAACGAGGTCCGATGAGAGAGGCCTTAGAATTCTTATATAGTAGTATAGATATGTACGTGGTGTGGTGTGGTGTGGTGTGGTGTTGTGTTGATTTTGTCTTTTAAAATAGATATTAAAAAAATTAAAAAAGATTCAAGAGAGTGTCCAAAACTAAATAAAGTGTGTACGTAAAACGGAGATGTTATACCTAGTCTGAAAATATTTATTGGACCATTAATTAATTTAGTTGTATAAGTTACGTCATTACATTTAGCTAGCTAGTTGAATATATTGTGTTTGAAGGTGTAGTTTTGGGTTGTGAATTGTGTTTAAAGGTGTAGTTTGGGGTTGTGAATTGTGTTTGAAGGTATAGTTTTGGGTTTAACTAGATACTTACCCCGCGCGTTGCTGCGGGAAGTTGTAGATGCATTAGTACAAAAAGCTAAAGTTTGCGTTTACATAATGTAGATTAATGTACAGTGCAAAGCATATGTAAAGAGTAAAAGATAACTGATGTTGTACCTAAGGCATAGCAATTGGTAAAGATTTGGTAAAAGCATATAAGTTTGAAGTTGTAAAATATGCAAAGTAATATGTAAAGAGTTAAAGGTAACTGATGTTGTACTTAAGACATTTATGTAAAAAGTAAAAGGTAACTGATGTTGTAATTAAGGCATAGCAATCGGTAAAAGCATATAGGTTTTTAGTAAAAGCATATAGGTTTTTAGTATAATATAAATAGTTATTGACCCCGCGCGTTGCCGCGGAGTACGTTTTTTATACAATAAAGTGATGAAAACTTTCATTAAAAAAACAACTAAACATGTAGCAATACAATAAAAATAATGTAAAAGAATATTAAGATGTA
>JAOEHQ010046045.1:0-11869 GCA_025447715.1 Asclepias incarnata
GAGTCAAATGTTTTGCTTTATTGATTCCGTTAGGAATCAATTTGTGAAAATAAAAGTCGCTTCCGCATTTTGTTGACAAAACTTTGTTTAAAGTTCAAAATTTTTGAAATCCGCATTTTTATAAAAGTAGGGTGTTACAGTAACAGACTCAGGACTTATTTTGTAACAGATTTAGGACTATTTCGTAACAGGACTGTTTTTGTAAAAATTCCAGAACTGTTTTTGTAACAGCTTTTTGTTCAAAATGTATACCTAATAATGACACATATAGTCATATAAAGGCTCTAATACACCAACAAGATACCATTTAACCATAATTGTTTCAAAGGATGGCCAAACGGGTCATTTACCTGCCATAACCCGCCAAGTGGCAACTTGGGTAAAGTTTGACTAAATACACAAATCACCATTTCAACACTTCAAACATATTCTATAAACCATAATAAGGTTAACCAAAAGACTTTTATAACATTTGATCATTTCTTGCCAACATTTCTTAATATACATGTCATTAACTCATTTTACCCAAGTATGACCAAGTTTTAGAAACCATTTCACAAATAATGACCAAGATATCCAAAATAACATTACACATGACAAAAGACTCATTTTGGTATCATTGCAAAGTCTAAAAGATACTTATACCATGTAACTTCAACACGGATTTAATTTTCAAGTAAATCTTTATTAAGAAAAAATCTATACAAAGAATTACAAGGTTTTTGCGGAACAAGATAACCTACAATATCTAAACAACCCAGTTGAATGATAAATTACAACCAATAAGTTCCTACAAGAGATATAACCTAAGCTAATCTGTATATTATAACCTAAGATGATAATAAGAGCAGAAAACTTTGTGAAGTTTTTATCTCAGATTGTTCCACATCTCTATGCACTAAGGATAGATGTATTTATAGATGAATGCCTCTGTTTCACTTGGTGTCCAAATGATCCACGTGTTGATTTCCTGTTGGCTTTGCACAAAGGAATATTTGATCGTAATATTTTCTGGTACAGTGGTTCCCACAGCACCTTCCATGAACTTGTACTAGCCAATGAGAGTATGGATAGCACATATATAGGACAACCACCAATCCTAGGATGACCTTGCACAACTGTCATTCTTATCTTCTTTCCCAAGATTGATTCTTCACTTGATTGCAGATGCAGATTGAGACATTTGTCAAATCTCAATCTGCCTAAGTGTTATTCAAGCCGACTTCCACACCCAGCTTGATCTTCTATCCTCATTCCTTGTCTTCGACTTGGACTGAATGCTATGATCTTTGATGATGCAGCTTTACTCGAACACATACTTCCAAAGGATAATTCTTTGTATAGCATGAAGCGTGATCTGAGTCAGATCAGGAATATCTTAAGCTGACTCAGCTCAGACTAACTCAGATCAGATTATACGAATCCAAAAGATTTACTAAGTGTTTCTTATTAGATTTTCATCACCAAATTTATACAATACATTAGGATTCAACACTTTATTTTAAATTTTTATGATTTTAGAGGGCTTTGTTTCATGATTTCGTTTCAAGATGTAAAGAGGGTTTGAGAAAAGTTTAGAAAGATGCAAGAATGAACTCATTAAAGTAAGTTGGTTTTGAAGCTTTCCACCTGAAAATTCACTTTTAGTCCCTCAACTTTGAACCAATTTATGATATTAGCCCATTCATCCATTCTTTAGCATTTAAATTTCTATGATTTTAGCGGGCTTTGTTTTTAAAAGTAAGTTGGTTATCAATCATAATTTTTTTTTTCTTTCTCTTTACCAAGTCGCCTGTTTTTAATCATTTATAAAATCGAGCCAGGATATACCCTTTTACCAAAAAAAAATCCTATTCTTTACAAATTAAATCCTTTTTCTAACTATTAAGTTAACTAATTAACAATAATACTTATAAACATTATTTCTATACTTATATAATACCTTTTTTTTTTAATTTAAGATGTTACAAATGTAATAAATTATATGGTATTTGGAGTGTGGTAGTATTTAAAATGATTTTAAAAATGATTGAAAGCAACTACATTCATTTAATACAAAAAAAGAAATGTACCACTAAAGTTGAACGAATCAATGCAATGTAGTTGGTGAAACTTTTTTTTTTTTTTTTTCCTTTTAAAGTTATTAATCACAAATTATTAATTTGGCTAATAAAAAAACCTTCGTGGGTTCTAGATTCTTTGAAGGTTGAATTCAGTGAATTTTGTCGAGTAGCTGTTAAGGCTTGGAAGATTATGAGTTTGTCGTTAAAAAAAACACCCTTTGTGTGCATTTGATATCTATATATGATCGTCTAATTTCTCTTTTAAAGTTTGAATTGCTTCATATTGATATTCATTCTTAGGGGGGTTGAAGTTGTATAAGCTTGATGCGTTAGGTTGACGGACAATTAACTCATTTGTTTTTCAAGCTATATTGAGGTTAGTGAGTTAGTTGAATGAGTCGATCTGTCTGAAATTAATTTTATAGTTTAGTCAACATTTTTTTTCGAAAGTAAAGTTTTCTTTTAGTTCATTTTTGTGGTTGTTTTGGGATTGTAAAAATGAAATATCTATATCTATATTAACATACAAATGCTTTGATGGTAGTCTTAAAATTTGAAAATTTAAAAACATCAACATATGATTAATTATTAATATGCAATAAAATCAATATTAATTAATTTGTCAACATAAAAAATATTAGAAGATTACCCGCGCAATGCGGCGGGGCGATGGTGGCGGCAGCGAGACGTGAGAGGTGAGTGGCGACTGGTGGTGGCGGAATGAGGGTATTTTAGGTATTTTAGGGGATGAAAGTAATGTATGTATTTTAGAAGATGTTATTGAAAGGATAACATAAGCATTTTAGGAAATTGAATGATAAATAAGGAAATGCTTAAAAAAATTTGAAAATTAAGACACAAGTCATCTCATATATAAGGTCGTATAGATATAGATAATACTTTTTTCGATAATCAAATTGAAAGTTAAAGAATTCGTTTACATTACCACTGTTATCGACAGTCGACAGAGGTGTACACCGTCACCCTTAATTTTATCTCTACGTTGAAACTATATAACTCTACGCATTACGTGAATAAATTTATAGTTAAATTAAGATTCATGAATAGATATCAGTATTGTTTATGAGACTTTATTGGCATTTATACACTTAGAAATTGAATATAAATCATGGAATACATACATTATGGTTAATCTGAATCTATTGTCTAACTTTTTATTTTAGGATGTTTTAAACGATATTGCTTAAATATATCAGATTAGGATTAAAGTATAAGAATTTGTCAACACATTAACGCGAGTCTCCTAATTTGACACAACACGAATTGTCAATCCTCACTAGTTTTTGAAGGTGTAATTGCAAATTCTTAAACCGGTAAATGAATTAGGTTTTTCCTATTCAACTTACTTAAAACGTGTGAGCCTTTGATTTTAAAACAAGATGTATGAGATCTAATCAAATTATCTTCGTAAATATATTATTTGACGACCTAAAATTATACATCTTCAAACTATTGCAACAAAATGTACCACTTTGGCCAACTTGGTAATATTTGTAGTTGCAATTTATTGAATTTTAAAAGGGCAAAGGGAAAGCCTATTTTGCTACAATAAAAGGAGTAAATTTTCCAATGTATTTGGTAGCCTATTGATAAAGTTTTTGACATTAGGAGAATCCACATGGGTCTGAATATTACTTTCCACATTTGTGGGAGTGGATTATTATGGGGTTTGTCGAAAGTCCTAGGTTCTACCCAGAAATTCGTATAGTTTAGGAGTAAGAGTATGATAATTTATCGTTAAAAAAAAGGAGTAAATTTTAAGCAATTAAATGGGTTAAGTTTCAATTCTAAGCCAATTAAAGAGTAGTTTGGCAATTCAGTAAAATTTTGCCAACGCTGTAGTCCATGTGCACATCCACTTTAACAGCTTCTCCTCAAATATATTTTCCAGCAAAACTTCCGGCGAAATCTCAGATCTCCAGCAAAACCTCTTGTTACGTTCACCGTCATTCAACAACCTATCTATTTCACACCATAACCCCGACAACCTATAAACCTTTCAATTCGAACATCATAAACAAAACTAAAATCTATACCCTATTCAAAGAAAAAAGGGTGATTGGAATATTTGACGTTGGTAGTCGGAAAATTTGATGGTCGGAACACCATAACCTCGCCGAAAAAAGGGGACGTTTTTCGGACGTGTTGGGTGGTCGAAATATTTGATGTGGTAGTCGGAAAGTTTGATGGTCGGAACACCATAACCTCACCAGAAAAAAAAACGTTTTTCGGACGTGTTTGGGTAGCCGCAAAAAGGATCTCGTCGGAGAAGCTAGTTGAGGAAGACAAAGATGACGTGAAAGCCTATGTGGTTGTCCGCGTGGCGAATCTGATGATTCACCGGGAAAAAAAAAATTCACCATTTAATTGGCTTGAATTGAGTAATAACTCCTTTTATTAAAACAAAATTTGTCTTATCCATTAATTGTAAAAAACATGAAATTAATTGCCAATTTGTTTTCAATTTGTCCGTTTTGATAAGTGATATTAATACCATCATTTTTAATGGATGTACCATAATGTACGAGTTGTACAACTAACTGTACAAACCAATAATATGACGTTGTGGTATAAGAAATGATACAATTCTCTTCTAATAACCATAGTTACATAAGTGGGTATCTATTTTCACATCTTTTTTTTATATATATATATATTTTTTTCCTGTGCAATAAATAGATATAGTATATATTGTTTATTATAAACTGAGAGATATATTAAAAAAAAAAAAAAAAGGACACAAACTTAACTCAAAGGACCCATATACTTCATTAAATACAAAAAACTTGCCACCCAACATGAACAATAATGAAATGAAAGAATATTGATTGATTACCGCGTAGTCTTCTTTCTCGCCGAAAAATCCAACACAAAATTACTCTTTTAACAATTTGCCGTATCATCAAATTATATCATAGCATATATATACGCAAATACAAACAATACAAATACAATTCCATCACATCAAAATTTCCAATATTGTGGTTTTCTGTTCATAATCATTAAAACCCCTCACTCTCTAAAAGGTATCACCATAAATTCATAATCTTCTTACGTGTTCATATCATTTATGTTGCTTTTCATTGCTTCCAATTGATTGATTCCTAATGGGTTTTATGATTTCTTCAAGATTTGGCAATCTGGGTCAGGGTTTGTTTTGAATTTAATTTGAGTTGAATTTCTTGAAATTTGGAATTGACCCTTTTGGTAGAAAAAGAAAAGTTCTCAACTTTTTTTACTTTTTTTAAAAAAAATTTAGATTATATATGTCAATATCAACAATATACTGGAAGGTCAGACGTAGACATTCTTCCCCACTGCTTCTATAGTGTGTGCCCGTGTGGGAGTAATCAATTTTGTTTATATATATATATATATATATATATATACACACATAATCTTGGAAGAAGTATTTATAAAGCTATTTATATTATTTTTTAATTTCTTGACTTAGTCTTTTTAGGGTTTTATGATTAAATACTATATGGATTTTAATTATTTTTATGGAATATTGAGCTGAGATTATTAACATTTTAACTTATTTTTGTAGTACTAATTTGTAACTAATATGTTATGTTTCTTGATTCTGTAATGTTGAAAAATCTTTGCTAAAAAGAAACAGTCTTTGATCAACTGCAGGTATTATAGGTGATTTGATTTAGTACCCATTTGAGTAATTCGATAGTAGGTAGAGAGGGTGTATTTGGTTCGCAGAGCCATCGAAACGTCTGCGGGCCTCGAGTCCTCTCTTAGGTGAGAGTAGTTGAGCTACATTAAAGTTATTATCATGGGTGGTGTTTGCTGCTGCTTGCATTATGAATGTGAAGATTATGTTAATCCCAATAGTTCAGTATACAGGAACTGCATTTGTCTTAGATGCTTTCTTCAGAATTTCTTATATATGGTATGTAATTAGTAGTTATTCAGTGTCTCATGATACTTGTTTAGATAAGTAAAACTTATTCTATGTTTGTATTTGAATAGTACACGACGTTATTCCAAAGAGGGGAAGAACATACTCGGCTTCAAAGCCCTTCATCCATTCAAGGGACAACATCTTTTAGTTCATCAGCATCACTTGATAACTCGTTATCTGGAGTGTATCGGTCTCCTCCAAGACCATTGCCGTATGATGTTGACCCGAGGTATATCCGTCTGCAAAGAGATGGTCTGGTTTTAAGAAGGGAGAAAGGGTCAAGCCGTTCACAGGAGGAAGGTGAATCTGTAAGAGGAAGTGACAGTGATACAGATACAGATCCTTTATGTGCTGGAAGCAAATGGAATGGCTCAACATGTGAAGACGGTACAAAAGGGTTACAAACAAAGTCTTCTCTCAAGCTTTCGACCCCGAAAGAGACAACAGGATTTGCACATATTTTTGCTTCATCGGAAGATGAAGATGTTTGTCCAACATGTCTTGAAGGTAAATATTACATTGTAGCTATTTGTCGAGACATCCTTCGTGCCCAAAATGACTCTTAACAGTTAAACAGAAAGATATAATTCAAGTCTTTCCTTGTCATCAGTATGCTATATCTAATCTTTTATGTTTCATTTAGCCATCTTGTGATTTGGACCAATAATATGCTTCATCAGTCTCTCACCTTTTTCCTTGAAAATTGTAATATATTTATGAGTTATGACCTGTAAGTTAGGACTACCTATTCACGACACATGCTATTAATATTATGTATCCGTTCCATAAGATTTTCATCACTTGTCATTATGTAAGGGTTTTTATAGATGGATAGAGTATTTGTTCTTACTGGTCATATTGTTCAAATGTCAAAGTGAACCGTCTGTTTACATGACAACTTGAAATCTTAAAAATCGGGATTCTTCAACGTTGGTGTACTATTGCTAGAGCATTATCCTGCACTAGTCAAGCTTCCCGATCGTTGTTCAGTATGGATTCCATAAGATATATTGATACGTATATGGCATTGATACTCATTGTTTCTCTATTTACTGTCATTGCAGAGTATACTGTAGAGAACCCTAAGATAATTACAAAGTGCTCGCATCATTTTCACCTTGGTTGTATATATGAGTGGATGGAAAGAAGTGAAAGCTGCCCAGTTTGTGGCAAGGTATGGTTTCAGTATATGTTCTAATCTGCTTGATTAGGAAAGGAACCTGAAATATCGTTCTTTTATATGGTTTCTCTTCATTATTTACTACTCTGTATGTCAAGTTAATGGATCTCATGACCAAATCTTCATTTCACTCGCTTCGTATAACTGGGGACCCATAATATTAAAACGACATTTAGTTCTCTTTTAGTTTTATTCCTTGAGTGCAACTTTATCTATGTGAATTGAAAGTATGCTTTTTTAGTGCTCTAGGACATAGGGTCTCCGGGGCTTTTTGTGCTAATTAGCTGGATAGACAAGATCCAGTTGATATTTTAATTAACAATTAAAGAAAACTATAGAAATACGGAGATATACTAGTAAATAAACCATGACCAACGAATACTCGTAATCTTACTTATATAGGATCTCTTTCTTATGTAAATAACAAAATTTCTATATGTGGCTTTATAGACGGCTCACATTGTTGATAACTTGATAAGTTTGAAAGTAGCATGAGACATAAATCCTAATGTTAAGCTAACCAGGGTAAAATCCCTTTTACTCAAATTAAATCCTAATGTTAGCATAAGATTTGAAAGTTGATGTGTGCCTAGTGCATAAAATTGTCAAGAAAGTAACACTCCTTCCTAACCAGAATGTCATGGATTCTAGAAATGGGTGACTTTAAATTTTTTTAGAAAATACTATGTACAAGACTTTTTTCTCAACCCCAACAAAGTCAAAGAACACGGAGTCTTAGAGAGTCAAAGATATGTGGCTTCATGGTTCCTACTATCACATTAAATTTCAACCCTTTGATAGAAATCTCTCTTGGCCTAGTTTTGCTTTACCATGTTGGTGATCTTATGGTGATTTTTTGGATGTTTGGCATAGGTGATGGCATTTGATGAGGAGACTGTTTAGGCCTAACATGAAGCGTTCTTGCTGGAATGAGAACCGGAAAGAAATGAATACGGTAAAGAAACAAAGAAAACACACTGTAAATTCATTGTGAATACCCGCATGTTACAAGTGTTCTATCGTGTAATGGATAAGTGTTCAATATAAGCTGTCACATGCTTCATTTTTCTTATCATGAATATTGATTTCCCCCCTCTGTAATATCTAATGTTCACTTTAAGGATGTTCCAAGCTACTCTTATACCCAATTAATGAAGAAATTTTCTGGATTTTTTCCAACAATGTGTGCCCATTATAGGGGGATGATCTTATACTCTTTTACTTGTATGTATTTTGTTGTTTACATATTGTTCCAAAATAAAAAGGCTATGTTTGTAATGCAGATGACTAATTCAGAACTCTTGTCAACTAGTCCTTTTTCATTCAATGCCATTCCAAGTATCTTCTTAATTATTCCTTGTTCAGTTTTATCAAAACAGATATTGTGTTAACGTTTGAGTATCAAATACGTCTACTACTTGACTACTTCTATCATCAGGATTGACATAGGTTCTGTAGATATCCAGGAAAAAAGATTGTTCGCTATGCTGAACTTTACAGTTAGTTTAGAAAATAGAAATTTGTGCTGCAACTCATTACAAAAGTCATGTCAATATATAGAAAGCACTCTGTCACAAAGGTCAAATGGTATTTTTCTAGGTCTGTTTTACACTGCACGATTACATCTGAAATCAAGAATAGCCGGAACAAAAGAGAAATTTATTTAAATGAAGGTGTCGAATTCAAGAAGTTACAATGTGCCAAATTACTTCAGAAAACATTCAAGGAGAGTTATTTATTGCATATATATATATATATATATTATGTATGTATGTATGTATGTATGTATGTATGTATGTATGTATGTATGAACGCGATTAAGAAAAGCTTGAGTTCACTATTCAGTTAGCAGCCACTTGAAAAGCTCTTAGAAATACTTCAGAGGGTTGGCCACCGCTTAGCTGATGCTTTCCATTAATCTGCAACAAAACCATCAACTTAGCCCGGGATTCAAACAAGAACGTGCAGTAAATGTGGTTCCGAAATACTTACCACATAGTGAGGGACCCCTGAAATGTTGGCCGAGTACTTCCCAAGTTCTTCGTTAACCTATAAATGTTAATAACAAACCAATTCATAATCCGGCGTTAGGAATGTGGTATTTTTCTTTCTAATTTTTATAAGGTTGAGGGTGCATACCTCCTGAAGTCCATTGTTTGGGTCGTCAAGATACTCAGCAGCTCCTTCTAACCCAACTTTGTTTGCACATTCCAGCAGAAAGTCCCTGGATCAAGTTGGACTGTCACTCAACTTGGTTCCAGAAAATAGTAAATACAAAATCCTTCTCTTTGAATAACTATTGTTTGAATCTACGATACCAAACGTCTGAAATTACCTGTCACCTATAAACTTTCCCTGTGTGAAATACCCAGTAAACAACTCCTCAACAAGATTGTGCTGCACATCAGACCCTTGTTTCCCAGCAAAAAGTATGAGCCTGTGGCTATCCAGGGAACTTCCCCTGTTTGCCATGAACAGCGTTAGTAAGTTTTTGACATAAGTTCTATCTATGCAGTGTTTGACGTAAGTACCAGCCTGCTTATTTTTAGAGGGTATTTGGGAGTGCATATTTTCAAGTGTTTATGGGGTAAGAGCTTTATTCGTAGTAAGTAGCATTCGCCTTATTTAAAAGTAAGTGCGTTCCCCTTAAATAAGCTTTACACACCTCCTACTAGCCAAACACTTAAAACTTTGTTTTGGATTTCAAAAAACACAAGAAGATATATAACACCCTTTTACAGTTTTACCCAAATAATCAAAATTTCTTTGATACACACTTAAATAAACAATATCAAACACCCTCCTAAACTAATAAACAATCTCAAATACCCTCCTAAACAAAGATGATCGCTTAACAATGATAACATGCATCAAACAAATGGACCTGAAAGCACAAAATCTATGACAAAATCGACTTACGTGAGGCCAGACATGTCATATTCCAACCCAACTCCTTTAAAAACCTGCAAATTTTTATAGTGTCAATAGAGTAGCTAAATAATAAAAGCATAAAGACGAAAGTAAAGCGGGATACGGATACCTCAGTCATACGAGCGATCATTTGATTCGCTCGAGCAGTACCAAACTTGCTCTTATAATTAGCTTCCTTGCTAATCCCTTCTTTAGGTAAAGAAGGATCCAGGAAAAATGGGTGCCATTTGAACTGCAAAAAATACAAACATTAAAAAAACACACAAGAAAACAACTGGAAGTGAGTAAACTCGAAACAGGGAGTGAATAAAAACCTCAAAATCATATTGATCTTTAGACAGAGCTACAGCTTTGTCTAGATTCTTTTTGCCCACAAAACACCATGGGCAAATACTGTCTGAACTCACATCAATTGTTATAAGTTTCTTGCCAGCTGATTGAGCCATTGACTTTGTGTACCTGCAGTATATCTACATGATACATATATGTAATAAGTTGACATAAAGGCAGAAAATTATAAGAACAAAAAGTTCAAGAAAAGATGGTTAATAATATGATGACGAGACTGACCTCAAAATTTATGGGCTTGAAAGTTGTGGAACGGAGAATGAACATTAAACAGGTTTTGTTTTATGGATATAGATATATAGATACATGGGTCTATAATTATAGATACATACCAAACATTTTGGTTATTATTTATTTTTTAAGAACATGTTTGTTTGACCAAAGATTTTTCAACCTACCGTCCTACCCCCATTTAATGATGTCTAGATGAAGTCATGTAAAGGAGGCTTCTATTTTTTTTAAAAAAACAAAAGAGTCGTGCTATTTCCACCATATAAGACACAAACAAAAGGGTCATTGAAGTTTCTGCCTCATCAAATAATAAAATAATATCTCTCTAATATATGGAGATTGAGATCTTAATCAATAAATGGTGCACATTAAACATTAAAAAACTAGTAGCAATGGACATTAACTAAAGCGAAGTGATTCGGACATCATGTCACGTTATATACCACAACTATCTTATGAAAAGGTAAATGGGTGGAAACCCTCTGGTCTCATGTACCGTTTTGATACTTAGAGTGCACATCGCATAAAACTCATGTCTGGTGACTCACCATCCTCACACATGGATCACAAGATATAGTTTCTCTACTTGCCTTTGGCAATTTTCGAACCTGTGACCTGCAGCCTTCATCTGTGAGCTTATGTGGTCACATGATGACGATACCACTCTATCTATTGATGGATTGGTTACCACAACTATCTTATGTATATAGTCTACTATAAAAGTTATACACTGTGTTGGATGGATAAATAATTATTATGGTGTATGAATCGTCTAAATCTTTGACGAGCTGTAACGAAAGAAATCAATGTTTAAAAAGTTTTAGGTATAAGAAGTTAAGAACAAGCTCAAAAAGCAAGAGAACTTTGAGATTCCGTAAGTTATTTAGTCGGTGCTTTCTAAAAGGGAGAAGAAAATGAAATACAAACAACCATATTGGTCGTTTTTCGAAATCATTTTCAAGAATAAGAAAAGTTTAATAAAAAAAGTAGGAACTACTCTACTTTATTTATTTATTTTAATAGCTTTGGTAGTATTGTTGTATTTTCTTGAAGTTCGATGCGGTGCATAAGCAAAACCAGAAGCCTAAAAGCATTCTAGGTGGAAGAAAGGAGGTATTTCAAATAAAATGAGAATGGGGAAATTTTTTCAAGAGATGCTGATATAGTACTATATAAAAC
>JAOEHQ010046047.1:0-11867 GCA_025447715.1 Asclepias incarnata
ATCACAAACTTCGTTTATCCAATCGAGATTGGAGTGGTCGACGAGCATCTTTATTATTGAAGGGTGTGTTTATATATGATGATGATGATGATGATGATGAATCATTTATGTTTCTGTGTGCAAGACCCAACAATAGTCACAAGAACCATCCATGTAATTTTTTATTTATTATTATTATTATCATTTATATACTCACTTTTTCGATCGGAACTTCTCACACACACACACACTCACTTATATTAACCTAATTTTCCATTTAAAACCAACTAACTTTATTTGATTATTTATTCATTTTTATTTGTAGTCATCTTGGGAGGATCAGGATACACAGAAAGTATATAGTTGTGTTGATTTATATTTCGTCTGTCAGGTAAACATATATTTGTTTACATATGTTAATAATTACGTTTTAGAATTGAAGGTTGATATATTTGTGTGATGGAATTGATTATTGATTTCTTATTGATTTTAAATAAAGGATGGTTCGACGTTTAAAGCCAAGTATAGGTTCCGACCTTATTTTTATGTTACTACCAAGGTATGATTTTTAAAATTTTTTTCTTTCAATTTGTAGGCTTTTAGATATCTATGTTTTGTGAATGTATTGAAGGCTGTGTTGTTAAATTTGTAGGATAAGATGGAAATGGATGTTGATGCACATTTAAGACGACGATACGAAGGACAAATTGCTGATATTGAAGTAGTGGAGAAAGAGGACCTTGATCTTGTAAGTTATTAATAAAGTTATCGTATTACTCTTTCATACTTTGTCTATTGTTTTTATCTTTATGTGCTAATTGATAATGCGTGTGTTTCGGTTATTGATATTTTTTTTTTGACTTGGGAATAAGTAGTAGTGACGATTTGCTAAGTCACACAAAGAGTGACTCTATTTGATTTTAATGACAGAAAAACCATCTTTCTGGATTACGGAAAACTTATTTAAAGATATCGTTTGAAACGGTACAACAACTGATGCAAGTAAAGAGTGATCTAATGCACGTGGTTGAAAGAAATAAAGAAAAGTTTAAAGCTTCAGAGGCATACGAGGCTATATTGGCTGGAAAAAGGTATGCAAATAATGTTGGAAAGTTTTGACATGTAATAAGTTAGTTCTCTAGCTATGACATGATTTTGGTTCTTGAGTTTGCAGTACAGAGCGAAATCAAGATTTAATTGATTGCATTACTGATCTCCGGGAGTATGATGTGCCTTACCATGTTCGTTTTGCCATTGACAATGGTGATATTTTCTTTTAATATTACTTGTATATAGTATCATTGTTTATAAATAATATATGTCTTACAATTGTTCTTGTCAGATGTAAGATCTGGACTGTGGTATGATGTTAATGTGTCAAGCGATGGGATTATGTTAGAAAGAAGACATGATCTTTTGCAACGTGCCGAAGTTCATGTTTGTGCATTTGATATAGAGACCACAAAGCTTCCTCTAAAATTTCCTGATGCCGAGTATGATTTAGTTATGATGATCTCATACATGGTTGATGGACGAGGATATCTGATTATTAATAGAGAGGTGGGTACATTAGACTCCTTGGTTACATCTATAAGTTATAATTAGTGTGTATATATATATATCTATTTGTTGAGGCCAATTTGCAATTCGACGTTTTAAGATGTTATGCATTAGCAACTATGTCCTTAACTATTCTTGTCTGCAACTATTTTCAGTGTGTTGGTGAAGATATAGAGGATTTGGAGTACACACCAAAACCTGAATTTGAAGGATACTTTAAAGTGACAAATGTGAAGAATGAGGTGTTGTTTCCCAATGTTATATAGGATTTAGCTGGTGTCTTGGGTGCGTACTTTAATGTTCAACTATTTACTTTCTATCTTCATGCAGGTTGAGCTGCTCAGATTATGGTTCTCTCATATGAGAGAGGTGAAGCCTGGTATTTATGTGACATACAATGGAGACTTTTTTGATTGGCCTTTCTTGGAAAACAGGGCAGCTCATCATGGCTTGAGAATGAATGACGTATGCCACAACTTTATTAATTGAAACAAAGGATGGTGTATTATGATCATAACATCAAATCACTCATTTTTTTTTATCTGCCTACAGGAGCTAGGATTTCAATGTGATACAGTTCAAGGTGAATGCCGTGCTAAGTTTGCTTGTCATCTGGATTGTTTTGCATGGGTTAAACGTGATAGTTATCTACCTCAAGGGAGCCATGGTCTGAAGGTGCATAATATATTATTCAGATACTGTTTTCTCCTTTAGATTCGTACATTTTATCTTAATATGCATGTAGTACGTCTATGAATGTTAACTGAATAAAAATAATCATATCCCCCATCAAATTTGAATTCACATAGCTATATAGATGCCTGACTTGAATACTCAAATACTGTAATGATTTATGTATGGAATTATTTAAACACAGAGAGTTCACAAACATCATAATAGAACATTAGTAGTCCTTAAGCCAGAGTAACTTGAGTAACAAAGTTACAAACCCATCGGATTGATAAAACTTACCAGAATGACATATATATAACAAAAACAAAATTAATAGCCATCTATACTTCTATACTATACTATTATATAAAGCAATTACTCCATCCCTTGTTTAAGATTAAGGTGCCCCAACTGGATTGCGTCCCACATGTTCCCGTTGCCATCTAATCTAATTTTATACATAACCTCTTATCTCACCCAATTAGAATACGACATACAACTCTCTCTTCCCTTTCTTACACCACCACCAAAGGCCACTTTCAGTCCAGCCGATTGCTGCCCAGCTGAAAACTTTCAGAAACCCCCAAATACCACTGAAAATTGCCATAAGCTGCCAAAAAATTGGAACACCGCTTGGAACTGTTTGCTGCCACCACTTTGCGCAGGTACCATGCTGCTATACTTTAAAAACAGGAAGTAAAATACTGTAACGGCAATCAATCAAATATCAGAACAGAAACTCTTTTGTGGTTTACATACTCTATGTACAGATTTATGTATGTGTGTGTGTGGGCATATACATCATTTATATTGAGATATGTTGTTAAGCTTAGTATGCTTTTTAAATTTTTTATTTTTATTTTTATAAATGGTATTAGGCTGTCACTAAAGCCAAATTGGGCTATGATCCATTGGAGGTAAATCCTGAGGATATGGTTCGTTTTGCAATGGAAAAACCCCAGGTATGCAATCTATACCTGAATGTGGTTCATACTTATATCATCGAAGACACTTTAAGTTATATAGACCAATTCTTATATGTTCCATTTGTGAAATGCTTAATTTCAGATGATGGCATCATATTCAGTATCTGACGCCGTGTCAACATATTACCTGTATATGACTTATGTTCATCCCTTCATCTTCTCACTCGCAACTATAATACCGATGCCTCCCGATGAGGTATTGCGTAAAGGAAGTGGGACCCTTTGTGAAATGCTGCTTATGGTCCAGGTGTGTGGTTTTTGACATCTATGTTGAATACCAATCCATTTCCATATTTGTTCCTTTCAAGTAATATTTATAAACTTGTAGCCTTATATGTTACTTTTTTGATATTTTCATGCAGGCATACATGGCAAATGTTATATGTCCTAATAAGCACCAAGCTGAACCAGAAAAGTTTCACAATGGTCACCTTCTTGAAAGTGAGACATACATTGGCGGCCATGTGGAGTGCCTAGAAACCGGTGTTTTCAGATCTGACCTTCCAACTAGTTTCAAACTTGATCCATCAGCTTTCAAGGTAAATATCAGTATCTTTTAAAACTGGGAATCAACCAAACTTAATTGAATTTTGTTTTTTTACCAGTAGTTTCTGTTATTTATTGTATTTTATCTATCAAAAGTACTTGCATTTTAAAAATATTGTTTTTTTTGCCATCTATATGGTTTCACAAGATTTGAATATCGTCTTAGATCCTTCAAATATTAGCTAGCTAATAGTTTGTTTCATGTCTCCTTTCTCAGCAACTTATCGACAATCTCGATCGTGATCTTTTATATGCTATTAGAGTGGAGGGTAAGATGGACGTTGAATCGGTTATAAACTACGATGAAGTAAAGAATGCTATCATGGAGAAGGTACTGCTAGGACCTTTTGTGGTTGTGATAAATATCATAAACTTTAAGGGACATTAATAGGCTGTAAACGAGCCGATCCGAGCCCGAGCTCGCCTAAGCTCGAGCTTGGCTCGTTTCGAGTCTTATAAGTAAAGCTTGAGCTCAGGTCGTGTGAATTCTTATAAGCTCGAGCTCGGCTTGAGTTTGGCTCATTTAATAAATTAACTTATTTTTAATTATTTAACCTTTATATATAATTGTTTATGGATAAGTTCTATTATAAAAATAAGTAGAGATATTAAATTTTGAGTTATGTTACTGATAAATATATATAATACAATATAATCTAATATGTAACTATTTATTATACTATATTATTTTGTATACATGTAAATAAATGGCTCGTTTAAGCTCGTTTAGCCTCGCGATTAAATGAGCTCTAAATTAGGCTCGGACACTATTCGAACTCGTTTAAGCTCGACTCAAATTGAGCTTTTAACAAGTCGAGCTCGAGTAGCTTTCCAGTAGCTTGACTCGTTTACAGCCCTAGGCATGATGAATCTCAATAGTCAATAGGCAGCGTCCAATCTTGTATATTGTTGGTCATTTGAAGTCTCTACTAAATGTGTATTGTAGTATATGTGATAAATACATAGTGGTTTTGTTAACCATAGTGTTGCAGTTTTTCCAATTTTCCCCCCCAAAAAACAGCCATTTACTCATACATGTTTTTTCTTCCACATTCTCCATGTGTTTGCACATAAAGATACCATTAATTTTTTCTCTTTGAGCAGCTTATAACATTACGAGATGAACCTACAAGAGAAGAATGCCCCCTCATTTATCACTTAGATGTTGCTGCAATGTATCCCAACATTATCTTGACAAACAGACTTCAGGTTGGCACATTGATCCACTTTTAGAAGTTTTTATGTTTTGAAATAACTTGCCATTTACTGAAAAGAAACTGTATTTATATGCAATACCAGCCACCATCTATAGTTTCAGATGAGATTTGCACTGCGTGTGATTTCAACCGTCCAGGGAAAACCTGTCTTAGAAAACTTGAATGGGTTTGGCGTGGAGAGACATACACAGCAAAAAGAAGGTACCTGTTTTACTTCTTACATGTCATGGCTATTTATTAAAAATGGAAGTTTACTAATCTCGATATTGAAAATCAGTGATTACTATCATATTAAGAGGCAAATTGAATCCGAGTTTGCTGATGGGCCCAAATCAAAACCGTTCCTTGATCTGCCTAAAGTGGACCAACAACTGAAGCTGAAAGAGCGTCTAAAGAAATATTGCCAAAAGGCATATAAGCGAGTACTTGACAAGCCAGTTACTGAAATCCGAGAGGCAGGGATATGCATGCGTGAAAACCCATTTTATGTTGACACTGTCCGAAGGTGAGCATTTAATTAGTTTTCGTTGTTTTTATGCACATAAATCATTCTGTATGCGCAAGTACTGTATATTAAAGCATGTTATCTTGTGCTATACAGTTTTCGTGATAGAAGATATGAATACAAAGGACTGAATAAAGTATGGAAGGGGAAGTTATCAGAAGCAAAGGCTAGTGGAAATCCAATTAAGATCCAAGAAGCACAAGTAATTTTGTAGTTTTTTTTTTCTATTGGTGTTATGATCTACCAAGGTGATGTTCTACTATAATTATAAGTGATGGTATATATTAATATTGCAGGATATGGTGGTTCTTTATGATTCGCTACAGCTGGCTCATAAATGTATTCTAAATTCCTTCTATGGCTATGTCATGCGCAAGTAGGCACTTCACTTACCTTCATATTTTGCACGATGTTTCATCATTTGAGGTACAAATAACATAATCTTGTTGCAGAGGTGCAAGATGGTACTCAATGGAAATGGCAGGAGTTGTTACTTATACTGGAGCAAAAATAATACAAAACGCTCGTTTACTTGTTGAAAAAATTGGAAGACCCCTCGAATTAGACACTGATGGTATATGGTGTGCCTTGCCTGGGTCATTTCCTGAAAACTTCACCTTTAAAACAACGTATGATTTCTTGGCATATTGTTATTGTGATTTGTCGATGTGGCATAGTTTTGGCTTACAGCTTTTTTCCACCTTTGTGAGAATTTCATTACAGAGGCTCGAAGAAGTTAACAATTTCATATCCATGTGTTATGCTCAATGTTGATGTGGCAACAAACAACACAAATGACCAATACCTGGTTAGATGAATCATTTTAGTATTCCATTTTTATAATCTTGACAAGTTTTTATCAAGGCGAGAGTGTTGGCCCATTTACTTAATTAGATTGATTTGGTGTTTTGTCTCAAGCGGGTTAGTATATTTTTCTTAGCTAAATGGAGAAAAGGTTGAATGGTTCAAACGGGCTGAAAGTTTCTAAAGTCTATGTAATTTTCAAAATCCTATTATTCTAAGATTTATATATTTCCTGTATTACTGTCGCCCCTTAATTGTAATTATGACATTTAATATCTATAAATTTAGAGTATTCAAAAAGTTTGAGTAGAAAGTGTTTCTGGGTCAACCCAATCTGACCGGGTTCGTTTTGGTTTGCACTAAAAGATTAATTGTTTCTTTCTGTTACCCAATCTGCCCATCTTCCCAGCTAGGGTTTAGATATTCTATGTGTAAATTATTATTTACTTTTTTCTCACCAGACTCTTAAAGATCCCATGAACAGAACATATACAACACACAGTGAATGCTCAATTGAATTTGAAGTCGATGGACCATATAAGGTAAATAGACGCTTCCCAATATAGACACAATGTTTGAACAATTTAGTTATCCAGTCAAAGTATACCTTTCATTCTCTTATACTGTTTCTGAATATAGGCAATGATTCTTCCTGCATCTAAAGAAGAAGGAATTCTAATAAAGAAGCGATATGCTGTTTTTAATGATGATGGTACCCTTGCCGAGCTTAAAGGCTTCGAGATAAAGAGGAGGGGTGAACTAAAGCTCATTAAAGTTTTCCAAGTACTATCTTTATCTGATAAAGCTGTTTGGATCAACTGTCTACCCAATCATTTTTATATTCAACAAGTTTTCCAATTATTCTTAATATACTTCTGTTATCAGGCAGAACTCTTTGACAAGTTCCTTCACGGGTCTACCCTAGAGGAATGCTATTCTGTAGTTGCCTCTGTTGCAAACCGCTGGCTTGATCTTCTTGATGTATGTAAATCAAATATCTACTATGCTTTTGTTAGTTTTTTATTTTTCTTTATGTTTGCCTTAAATGAAAAGGAGAAAATAAGAATATATACAGATTCACTTATTAATAAGCATTTCAGAATCAAGGGAAGGATATTGCAGACAGTGAATTGCTTGATTATATATCAGAATCAAGCACTATGAGCAAGTCTTTAGCAGACTATGGTGAACAGAAATCATGTGCAGTAACCACAGCAAGACGTCTTGCCGATTTTCTTGGTGATACAATGGTAAAAGACAAAGGTCTACGCTGCCAATACGTTGTTGCATGTGAACCACGGGTAAGTGCTGTTTTTTTTTTCCTGTAAAAACCTTTCTTTTTTTAAACCCTTTACCCCCCCCAAAAAAACCTATTTCATAATATTATGATTTGTATATTCCATTTGCATCAAATTACATACTTCATATTCATACTGGCTTTTAAAGGCCCGTCATTGATTAAATGCTGATCTTGATGAGAACAGGGAAACCCGGTGAGCGAACGGGCTGTTCCTGTTGCTATATTTGAAACTGATGCAGGTAAAACTTAAACCAGTATGCTTGAGATCTTTTAAATCTATAGGTAGAAGCCTTACATGTTTCATTTACAGAAATTATGAAGTTTTATGTGAAGAAGTGGTGCAAAATCTCATCAGATATTGGGATTCGATCCATTATTGACTGGTCATATTACAAGCAGCGGCTTAGCTCTGCTATTCAGAAGATCATTACTATTCCTGCAGCAATGCAGAAGGTACAGTATTTACAGACACTTGGTGAAGTATTACATCTCTTTGGCATGTAACTGATATTTTATTCAGGTTTCAAACCCTGTCCCAAGAGTGGTTCATCCTGATTGGTTACACAAGAAGGTTCGTGAGAAAGATGACAAAATGCGACAGAGAAAGTTGGTTGATATTTTTAGTTCAGTGAAAAAGGGTAATGATGAGGACCCAAAAAATGATGCAAACGGAAACAATCATGTACCCCATGAACAAAACATTGTGGATTTGGAGGACTTTGGGAACAATGTAACTTCTTCTACAATTGGACCTAGACCGATTGTTCGTTCTTATGAAACTAACCATAAGAGAAGTGGCCAGGCAGTTTCTTCTAAGGAAAGTTCTGATCATGATCGAAGTGGGAATCCACTGATATCATTACAACCGATTGATATTGATGAAGTAGATAGACATCTGGATTATCAAGGATGGCTTGATTCAAGGAAGAGAAAGTGGAAGCTGGTTCGGGAAAAAAGGAAGAGACAAAGGTAGGTTTTCATGACTGTCCCAATAATATCATGGGTTTGCATAGTGAAGAATAGATGTTAAAAGATGGGCACTTGGGCTTGGTAATGTGTCAAAAAGGGCTATCGTTTTTTTGGTTACCTTGGGTGTTCGCTTTGCGAGCAGACTAATCCCAAGAGCCAGTGATTGAACCTGTGACCTCCAGGGAGTTTCAACCTTTTTGGAGACACATGCCCAACCACTGGACCACCACCCTAGTGGTTAAAGAGGGCTATGGTTTAAACATTCTGTTTTTTAGGATGTGGAAATGGCTGGGTGTTATTGGTTTGACCACAAACACATTTTAATAGACTTTCAGGTTACCATAAACAATTAACTGCTGTTAAAAAAAAAAAGTTACCATTAACAATTTACATATAATTATTGTGTTAGTTGTGGGTCGAAATGGCCATTGCTAGTGAAAAACTGCATTGATTGTCAGTTTTGGGGTATTTCTGATGTCAGGCTGGACAATTTGGACAATTTTAATCCAAGGAATGGATTTGCTGAGATCCCAAGTGGTGTTGCAAGTAAGAGACAAGCTCAGGGAACCGGGGTCGGTTCATATTATAAAAGGCAGGAAGTAGCCCTAACAAGCAGCCATTGGCAGGTAGTATATTGTTTATGCATTTGGACTTATTTTCTTCCATTTTGGCATTTTGCTTTATGATTCATTTAGTTATTGTTTTGGCCAGATAATTCAACTTGTTCCAAGCTCGCAACATGGCCATTTTTCTGCATGGGTTGTTGTGGATGGGGTCATGCATAAGATCCCTATCAGTGTTCCCAGAGTATTTTACCTTAATTCTAAAGCTCCTATAACTGAAGAATTTCCCGGAAGACGTGTCACCAAAATTCTTCCTCATGGTCGGCATTGCTATAACCTGATTGAGGTAGATTACTTGTAATCATGTTTATATATGATTTATTGACACAAGCTAACTGAAAGGTACATGTAATAGGTCATAACTGATGAAGATCAATTTAGAAAAGTAAGCAGAAAACTTGCTGCTCACCTTGCAGATCCTGAGGTGGAGGTCGGTTCAATTTAAGTCAACAGATGCGGTTGTCAGTCAATTTATAATGATTTAGAAACTCCACTAAACTTGCTTCTTATATGCTGTTAACCCAATTGCATTTCAGGGGATATATGAAACAAAAGTAGGGCTGGATTTCAATTCAATCCTCCAGATTGGATGTGTTTGTAAAGTGGATAAGTCAGCTAAGAAACGAAATGCAAAAGATGGTTGGAGTCTAAGTGAATTGCATATGAAAACTACTGCAGAATGCTCTTACCTAGCATCTTCCATCCCTTTTTTCTACTTATATCATAGGTACGCTGCACTTTTCTTTCATTGCATCTCTTTGCTGATTGGAGGGTGAAAACTGATTTTTTTTTTCCTTCTATTTTTTTGATATAATTTTCAGCATATCTGAAGTTCGTGGTATTTATCTTGTATATTTTCCATCATCTTCAATTATCCATGTGGTAATGGTCAATCCCTTCCCGAATAAAGAGTTAACGACAAATATTTTAGAGAAACAGTTCCGTGAAGCTTGCCAAGCTTTATCAATTGAACCTTCCATGTCTGGGGATGTTTCCAGTTTTAAGGTCAGGGTTGACTTTGTTAATTTGAAAGTGTGAAATAATGTGATCCTTCTTTTTGAAATAAATCTAATTTTCAACTTTTACATGCAAACATTCAGGTGGACTATGTCCGAAACCCCAAAGAAGCTGAAAAGAATTTACAAAGAACAATAATTGAATTCAGGTATTACAATTTTCAGATATTAGCACCATGAAACGGTAAAAGGTTTACAAAATATGTATTATTTTTAACTCTTTACTAATTGACAGGAATCAGCTTCATGGACCTGCAATTGCTTTAATTGAGTGCCCAGATGTTGACTTAATAAAGTCAAATATACGAGCTTTAGATGATTTCCCCTGTGTCAATATTCCTTCAAATGCTCGTGATAGTCAATATCAGGTAGCTGACTAACTATACTGGGTGCTTAGTGGCATTGTTTTGGTACTCACTATACTATTTTCTTGCTCTATATAGGCTCTTGGTTGGCAGATAGTAGCTGCGAAAATTGGGTTGCAGCGTTGTGCTGTATCATCTCATTGGTTAAACGAAAGAATTTCTCTTTCCAGATATTCTCATGTAACAATCTCTGATTTGTGTGTATATATATCTGGCATTTATAATTTTATGGTCAAGCTAATGATGATTATATTCGAACAGGTTCCTTTAGGCAATTACGAACTAGACTGGCTTATACACACTGCAGATATCTTCTTTGCAAGAGCATTGCGTGATTATCAACAGGTTGTCTTTGTTTCCCTATTATAAGAGTCAGAGGCGGCAATTTTGACCACTACTTTTGAATGCACTGATTCGGGTTATAAATGGGTCAGATAGAAAAAAAATAGCTTAAAGAAAAGAGGTAAAATCGGTTGAAAGTCTCATAGTGTTTTTTCAACCTAAATCCTTCTCAATCATTTTATTCAGAAGTGTTATAACATAGTTATTTGCAGTCATATTTGAGATATTAGTTGTTATAAAAGGTAAGTTTTCGGAAAAAAAGTGTTGACCTTATGATTTGAACCAAATTTTATTGCCTATGTTAACCAAACCTGTTCCGATTTGTTACCCAAACTGCCCCACTCATTCATTTTGCCACCTCTAGTATCATAGTTAGCATATGTTCACTTGTGCTAAACCCTTTCATCAACTTGCTATATGCATTTTAGTGTATTACGTTAAAATATGTGTTTACGACTTGTTTTTGACTTCTTGTTCATATTCTTTGAATGCTTAACATGGTTTGTTTATTTACCTTGAGTTCTTCATATCATTTCCAGATACTTTGGGTATCAGATAATGGATTTCCAGACCTTGGAGGGGATATTGAAGAAGAGACTTGTTACTCTGACGAGGTCAATTTTATTCACTGATTTTATATGACCTGGTTATCAGTTCCATTGATCTAATTAACTTTTTGAAAACAGGTCAATCAACCAGTTTTCACAAAACCCGGTGCTTATAGGAAATTCACAGTTGAACTAAAGGTCCGTCTCTCACTGCCACTCTCTTTCCATACCTGTTAAGGTTATACATACGTCCAAATTTTTAAGTAATTTTGAATGGATGCAGATTCATCATTTGTCTGTTAATGCTCTGCTAAAGAGCACCCAAATAAATGATATGGAAGGAGGTACCCTATTTGGATTTGATTTGGCTTTGGGATCACATCTTCCCAACGAACAGTTAGGAGTGGATGAGGCCACATCTTGTTCAGAGGCATT
>JAOEHQ010046048.1:0-11865 GCA_025447715.1 Asclepias incarnata
TCAGGATCAAACTTAAAAAGTAGCTTCACAAGACATTGTTCTTCAATTTGGTCGGTCAGATTTGCCATTGGAGTTTTATACAAAGGTTTGTAGGCAGTGGCAACGCCAGGATTTTAGGTTTACGAGGGCCGAACAGTTTATAATCTAAGTGTATGTTTTGTTGGAGGCTAATTAACATTGGACTAAATTAATACATAAAAATAATACCCAAAATATAAAATTTTATAGACGTTGTGGGGGTAGCCACAGCCACCCTTCGTCTCCATGTAGCTCCACCACTGTCTGTAGGTGTCCGAAATCCGAAGTTACTGATGGTTTCATAAGTTATATCAAGCAACATTCATGATTCTAAGGGTTTATTATCCTTGATAAGTATATCTAGTTTCTACTAGAATGAACTCTTCTACTTCTTATTTGATGCTAGTGGATTGGTTCATTGGTTTGGTCTCGTAGTTTTTATTTCGCACCTAGAGAATGTGTTCCCATGTTAAAAACTTTGGTATCTTGTTTGGTTATTCAATTGATTACATGATAGATTTTTGGAAGTGTCTATTCTCCTAACATATTATCATTAAAGATGGCAATGGGACGAGTATCAAGGATCTCATCCCCATCTCTATACCCGGTTCCCACCTGCAATTTTCATCTCCCTCTAGAAACTAAGTTACATCCTCATATTCGTCCACATCAAGTAATTAAATATATCATATTTGAGTAAGCATAAATTCACTTAAATAGACTTGATATACATATATACTTTTGAAGTAGAAGTTAATCAAGAGAATGTGTAGTCCGACCTTTTCACTAACAATGTATGAGTATAATTTTATATGCAAACTAATATCTATGTTAAGTTATTAATAAACAAAGTGTGACATATAAAAAGTTTTAAATAAAAAGCTCTAACAAAAAGTTAAATTGAAAGTGATTACCTTAAATAAAATATAAAAGATTTGGGAGACAATTTAAATTGCATTTAATTAGATTAAATATATACGAATAATTAATATATATATATATATATATATATAGTATTCGAGTTTGGGTATGGGGATCAGGGATTTATGGTTTCCCATCCCCGGTCAACTCAGTGATTCTTCGGTCAAACCAGGTTCGGTTATCGAATTCCTCATCGGATACGAGTATTTTCATTATCCCTATTTATCACTAGTAAAAGAGTTTAGGACATTTTCCATATTGGCTAACTCTCATCATTAGTCGTAATGTTTGAGTTGTAGGAAGTGTTCACCATTGAGAGTGTAACATCTTAAATCTACGACATATTCTAAAATGAATTATTATGATCATTATTATTATTTAAAAGATATGATCATTTTAGTAGTAAAAAAATGAATCGAAAAAGATTATTAAGCGGAAAAAATATAATGATAAAATACCATTTATCTATATATATTCTATTACATCCATAACTATCCTTACTTATCTTATCCATATTATATTTTTAACTATAATTTGTATGATATATTTATATATGTATCAAGGTTGTAAATATCTGTCGTAACGATATATCGGTTGATCCCATTGAAACGATATATCGGAGACCATAAATTATAAAGGAATAAATATTAGCAATATATTCATAGTTTGTATGTTGTACATATTTTTCTACCTGTACATATATTTTTACCTTTTTATTTTAATAAATTATTTATTAAGCTACTATTTATTTAATAATATAAACAAAAATACAATAATAAAAGTAAAACATTGTATTAAACATAAAACTATTTACAATAAACATAAAATTATATAAGTATTTTTTAAAATTGTAAAAAGTAAAGGTTTAAACTGGAAAAAAAAAAAGTCAATTTTTTTTTTT
This sequence comes from Asclepias incarnata, assembly GCA_025447715.1. Classification (NCBI taxonomy): domain Eukaryota; kingdom Viridiplantae; phylum Streptophyta; class Magnoliopsida; order Gentianales; family Apocynaceae; genus Asclepias; species Asclepias incarnata. The sequence goes on from JAOEHQ010046048.1 coordinate 1,841, forward strand.
TGGGCCGTTAAAGGCCGTTAAATCCTGATATTGACTGAACCCAATATATATGGCCGATATGTGAAATCTCGTAAAGGTTGAGGGCCGATATTCGATATATCGCCGATATCCAATATATCGCCGATATATCGGTCGTTAAGGCCAATATTTACAACACTAATATGTATATACATGTAATGTATCCATCTATCTCCTTCTCTACTAAAGGAGAGCTTGAACTTTGTGTCAGCCTTTCAATCCTTCCACATAGGATTTCTTACCTATGTGCTTACATCACTGTATGTATATGTATGTATAATGTATCATATGTATGTATATGTATGTATAATGTAAACATAAGAAAGGGAAAAACCTGATTCTTCTTTATCATTATATATATACTAAAAAGTTATAGGAATGTACTATAATATCCCTTACTGGTCCCCATGTTTAAATTATATATATATACTAAAAAGTTAAAGAAATTTACAACTTCTTTATGCATCACATGTACAAGCTCATAATGCATGAGCCGCTACTGTAGCAGGCTCAGCCGTACTGTAGCAAGCCGGTACTGTTGAGCCGTACTGTAGCACGTTACTGTAGCTTTTTTTTTTTTTTTTGTCTAATGTTTTTTGTTTTGTTTTGTTTCTTTTGTTTTCATCAAATTTTTTATCTTTTTTATAGTTTTAACTTCTAAGATTTATTTTGTATTGTTTACTTATTTATTTACTGTCATCTGGTTGTACCTATTGTTGCTACATTATAGTTTCTAACCCCTTCTTCTTTCCTTTCTTTTCTTTTTTTCTAATGTATTTTTGCTTTGTTTTTTACTTTTGAGCCTTTTTTTTTTAATAGTTTTAGCTTTTAAAATTTATGTTCTACTTTTTAGCTCATATATGTTTTTAACTTTTAAGAACTTTTATATGGTAATAGATTATGAGAGTAAATATTTCTAATGTTTCTTTTTTTTTTTAAAGGTTACTTTTACTCAGGTAAACAGTTAGCATACTCTTACTACTATAACATACGTATCACCGACTTGATACATGTCGCAAATTTTATGCAACACTATGTTGCGTGTAAATTCAGTTTCGTGTACGCCGTCGCAACGCGACGGGTAAAACAACTAGTTATTAAACTAAATGGTAAGCTATGTTTATCATTTTCAGAACCAGATTAAGGGGTCATTCAAGGTTTAACCGGTCCAATCGGTTCGACTGGACTAAAAAAACCGAACATTATTTTTCTTTATTTTAGAAAATATAATCCAACAAAAAGATATATGGAACATATGTTGAAAAATCAATACAAATAGTTAGTGGAATGACAATGCATGTTTCTTTGTATCTATCGGTTACAAGTTCGATTCCTGGCCCAAAAATTTTGATGGATGTATAACACAAATGAACTATTAGCTTACTTGGCAAGCGCACTTTCTTTGAATTCATACGTCCCAGGTTTGATTCCCCAAAACCATACTATAAAGTGTTCTACTTTATATCAGAATCCTATATATAGAACGTGGTTAAGGTTAAAATGTAAATCATTTAATCATGTAATAACTTGTTGATGACGATAAGTTATGTTTATCATTTTTTTTAAAATTATTATTTAGATAGAGAATATCAAACATTTTAAAGTTTAAACTTTTTAACATTAAATGTGATACTCGACCGACACGTATGATTAATTTTTTCTTACACTCACATGTTTTTTCCCTAATTGGCCGGAGGTTCTTATGGAAGCACCAGAGGTTCTTATGAAAACAGTCTTTTTACCTTTGGGTAGATGCAAGACTGTCTATATCTCACTTCCCACATAGCTCGCTTATGCAAGGATTGAATACGGTTATAGTTGTTTGACACTAAATGAGTAAAAAAAAATTCTTATGTGACAAAAGCATCGAACTTTTAAAGTTTGGTGCTAACTTTATCAAGAGTTATTGCAACTTTTTACCCTAATATGCTTCCACCACTATAAACCTCTTTTCCATTCCGGCTATACATATACATAACCATACATATATCATAACTCTTAACGCGATTAGCAACAAATCTCCTTCTTGTATCTCTCTCAGTCCAAAACCTAAACCCTAATTCACCGGCGACAAAAATGGGCGATGTTACAACCGGCGCCGCCGGCGGTCAGAAACCGACGAAACTTCCGATTCAAGGCAAACGAAACATCCTTATTACCAGTGCCTTACCTTACGTCAACAACGTACCTCATCTCGGAAACATTATTGGATGTAAGTACATCATATTATCTATTACATCTATACACACACACACACACTTCAATTTTGTGCCATACTATGTCAATTTTAACTTAATTTATTGATTTATATGTAGATATAGTTTAAAGTTAACTTGATGATGCTCTATTTATAGTTGTATATACTAGAGTTTGATTTTTAGTTAGGTTAGTTTTGGATTTGAATTTTATGTTGATGTATGTAGGTGTGTTGAGTGCGGATGTGTATGCTAGGTATTGTCGATTGAGAGGATACAATGCGATATATATATGCGGTACCGATGAGTATGGAACTGCCACCGAGACAAAAGCGTTGGAGGAAAATTGTACTCCGAAAGAAATTTGTGACAAGTAATCATCAAGTTTTTATGCTGTATGGTTTCATGATTAGTTTGTGATTAGTGAACTGATTTTTGTTTGTGTAATTAGGTATCATGCGATTCATAGAGACGTGTATAATTGGTTTAATATAAGTTTTGATCACTTTGGACGAACGTCAACACCTGAACAGACTGAAGTTTGCCAAGCAATTTTCAACAAGTTATTGGAGAATAATTGGCTTTCGGAGAATACAATGCAACAGGTGTGTGTTATATTCAAGTCTTTCTTAGTTTGGAATTAGTTGTGGATTATCTTATGCCAATGAATCATGGGTTTTTTTTCCGCAATGCAGCTTTACTGTGATACATGCAGTAAGTTTTTAGCAGACCGGCTAGTTGAGGGCTCCTGCCCTACACCAGGTTGTAATTACGATTCTGCACGAGGAGATCAATGTGAAAACTGTGGAAAGTTGTTAAATCCAACAGAACTTATTAATCCTAGATGCAAGGTAAAATTACCTCTCTTGTTTAGGTGAATTTAAACATTAAATCTATAACGGCATTTTGTTCTGCAAATAGGTTTGTGCAACCAGCCCTCGAATTCGTGATACAGACCACATGTTTCTTGAACTGCCTTTGTTGGAAGGTAAACTGCGTGAATATATCAGCACAATGTCAGTGGCTGGCTCGTGGAGTGCAAATGCAATTCATGCAACAAATGCATGGCTTAAAGAAGGATTGAGGCAGCGTTGTATTACTAGAGATTTGAAGTGGGGTGTTCCTGTTCCTCTTGAGAAATATAAAGAGAAGGTAAGGAAGTTGATTGTATTTTGGCTTTATCCATACTGGATATAGTAAGTAGCATAATTTTAAGTGTTAAGGTGAGTCCCTAATTAATCTTTCCCGTGCTCTGTGGGCTGTGGCTTAACATATTTCTATTATGGTGTTTACATTAATCAGGTTTTTTATGTATGGTTTGATGCACCTATTGGATATGTCTCGATTACTAAGTGTTACACGCCTGAGTGGGAGGCGTGGTGGAAGAATCCTGAAAATGTGGAGCTATATCAGTTTATGGGCAAGGATAATGTTCCATTTCACACTGTAAGTGTATTTATTTCTAATTTTTGATTTTTTAAATTATTTGTAGCTCGTCTGTGCAAAAAAAGCAATTTAATATCCTAAAAGTTATGTGCGGAAATGCTGATGTAGTTCCAACTTCTTAAATACTGGTACATATCATCATTACAAAGTTGCAAACGTGTCTACTTGCACATACACGGTACATGCCTACACTACATCTGAAGCATATTCCTATCAGCTCTCCAACTACACTTAGTTGAATTGACAGAATGCCAAGTTCAGCTTCTCGAAATTCCATAATCCATACAACTAGTTAATTCAGTTGACATTTCCTTTTGTGCTCTCCATATATGTTGATGTCGATGGTAATGTAACCAGAAGTTCTTAATGTGCATATAGAAAATTTCGCTTAGGTATTCTCTCATTCTCTCTAAGTCACTCGGTAGCTTTTTGCATTATTACAAATGGTATGACTAATCCTGGTTTCAAGTCTAGATGATGACGCATCTCGAGACTCCTAAAGTTGGCAGAAATTAAGTGGATGTTGTTTATTGATTTCATAATTCATACTCCACTGTTCTACACTTATACCAAGAATATACTGGTGTAATTTTGATCTCGAAAAACTTTACTGGATGAGATAACCAAAATGCTAAGAACAAAGCAACTTTCATAACCGGAATGATTTTATGAACCGATCAAGTTACTGGTAAGAACATGAGGAAAGGTTCAATGACCTCGTCATCTGAATGATTATCAACACATTTACATATAGTGGCAGTAACAACCTTTAACATCAGTCATTCATGGATTATTACTAGAATTACACACGTGTAGCTACTTTTAAATTGAAGATGGTTGATTCAATGAAGTTTAGGCATTGTATGCAGCTGCAGTGTTTCTTGGTCCTGTTCTTGGTAATTCTATCAATGAGATGATGTCTCTTTTGGAGAAGTTTCTAGTTATAGTCTTTATTTTGTGACTAGATTCTAGGGCTGTCATCAATGATTTCTTGCACAAGTTATAGTTGTTGGATCCAACAATTTTCTATGAAATCGGAAATAGGCTAGGGTGATCAGTTCCGACTATCAATCCTTTTAGTTTCTCCATTTTGAGTTTCTTAAGAATCATCTTAACGACTTGAAACAATGATTATCATATTATATGTAGTAATACAGAATGCCCTGATATTATAGGGTCAATTGGAGGCTGAATGAAATAAACTTATAACTTATGTAGAGAATGAGGGTTCCGTTTAAAAGAGCATATGTATATTCACATTTAGAACTTCTGGTTACATCAAACGTATATACATACACTAGGAGGAAAGTCAGCTGAGTGCTTAACATAATTTACTAACTGTATTGGTAGACATGTTTGCAGCTTTGTTCTGATGACGTGTATATTCTTTTTGTTTACCACAAATCTTTTGTGTAAGATGTGTTGGAATATTATGATGAGGATCTTACATCTTTCCCATGTCACTTTTGGCCTTATTATCTGCGTTCTAAGTGATGAAAAATTGGTTCCAGGTAATGTTTCCTTCTACACTTATTGGGACTGCAGAGAGCTGGACTATGATGAAGACTATTAGTGTTACAGAGTACTTAAATTATGAGACAGGTTTGTTCAATTTGTATCCCTTGAATTATGGTTTTTGCTTTAGAACTGTTACCTAAATCTGTCTGTTCAGTTCTTAGTTATGGATGTGTATATTAGTATTTATATGTTTCCATACCGTGTCTAGGCAAGTTCTCGAAGAGTAAGGGTGTGGGTGTCTTCGGAAATGATGCCAAGGATACAAACATTCCTGTAGAAGTATGGAGATATTATCTATTAACCAATAGACCAGAGGTTGGAAATTTGTATAATATTTGATCAATAATGTGGCCTCCATTCTCTATTATTTCCAAGTTGTAGCTGATTACTATATATTTCAAATGTGTTTGCTTGTCTAGGTATCAGACACGTTATTTACATGGGCGGATTTGCAGGCAAAGTTAAACAGCGAATTGCTAAATAATTTAGGCAATTTCATCAACCGTGTCTTGAGCTTTATTGCTAAAGACCCAGGTTAGTAGATTGTCCCAGTGGAACTTAACTTATGCCAATTGTAGCATATCTTCATCATTGTATTGTGGAATGAATTATTTTCTTCTTTTGGTGTTGCGTCTGATAATATCTAAATTCATGGACAGAGTCGGGAACTGGCAAGGGTTCAGGATACAATTCCATAATTCCTGATGCTCCTGGTGCAGAGTCACATGCCTTAACAAAAGCATTGGCAGACAAGATTGGTAACTATGTTGACCAATATGTGGACGCCATGGAGAAGGCAAGTGATTATATTGGAATATATTAGTATTCTGGTTATCTGGTGTTCTTTTATTTTTGAAAAAATGATTTCTGTTTGGTATTTGGCACAGGTCAAACTAAAGCTAGGATTGAAAATTGCAATGAGTATTTCTGGCGAGGGAAATGCATATCTACAAGTAAGTCCACCGCTATTGTAGACTATAGTTGATGACCTCACGTCAAAAGGGAAATGGTATCAACAACCCTGAACCTCTTCAATCCACAACAAATGTGATTTGGTATATCTTCATGCAGGAAAGTCAATTCTGGAAGCTTTACAAGGAAGACCTCCCTTCATGTTCCATTGTCATGAGAACTTCTGTGGGAGTAGTTTATCTTCTTGCATGCCTTTTAGAACCTTATATGCCATCGTTCTCAGTAGAGGCAAGTAAATTTGCACTTCTCTTTTGAAGCTTTTCGAATTAAGGCATGATGTTTGTGTAACAGGTTAATTTTTTTTTTCCCGCTTAAAGATCCTTTTAATGTGTTAATACAGGTACTCAAGCAGCTTAACTTGCCCTTTGAACTATCCCTTTCTGATGGGGATGTTTTAAAGGCCAAAAGTCCTTGGGAGATCATTCCTGCTGGTCACAAAATTGGGACCCCTGTACCTTTATTTAAGGAATTGGTAAATTTTGTATCTCTGCTGCGTTCTTTGTAGATGTTTCTCTTTTCTTGTTGCATGTGGCCTAATGACTGCACCTTCTTGAACATCTTGTACTTGTTTTTCTATGATGTGCAGAAAGATGAAGAAGTGGAATCGTTTAGGAATAGGTTTGCTGGAAGTCAAGCTGACCGTGCAGACCGGGCTGTGAAGGAAGAAGCTGAAGCAAAGAAAATTGCTGAAAAGTTGAAGAACACAAGTATTTCAGGTGATTGTCGTTTCTTAATGTTACTAATCAAACTATGTTTAGTGATTATTTGTGATATCTCTTCTGATTCTGATTGTCGGGAGGCTGCAGCCCAAGATTACTTATAGTTGCTGATCATTGCTTAAAATTTTATTTATGTAAATATGATGTTTGCAGATAAGAGTGGAAAGAAAGAACGCCCAGCTAAATCTGCAGCTGAATCCAAAAAACCTAAGGCTACTGCTGAACAAGAAATAACGATCAATAGACTCGATATTCGTGTTGGGGTTATTAAGGAAGTTCAAAAACATCCTGATGCTGATTCTTTGTATGTGGAAAAGATTGACGTTGGTGAAGATCAGCCTAGGACTGTTGTTAGTGGGCTTGTCAAATATATTCCTCTTGAGGAGATGCAGGTTCTTTTTACTACTTCAATCCCTATGTCACTATAATATATTTAGATACACATGTATGAATATATGTCTGTTCTCTGTAACTTAATGTGTATGAATATTTTTCATGGGTTTCACAGTTCTTTTTTTCCCCCAGAACCGGAAGGTTTGTGTTCTTTGCAATCTAAAGCCAGCAACCATGCGTGGTATTAAATCACATGCGATGGTTCTTTGTGCCAACAATAGTGATCACACCAAGGTAATAATTCATAATACTGCAGTTATGACCGCTTCAATTAAAGGGTGACACAATACTAATGTTATTGCCACATCTCATTGGTTCATTGTCTGTTAATGCTACTATTCTCTACCTACAATTGTCTGATTTGATAACCCTTCAAAATCCGAGAAGCTATTTAATCTGTGAAATCGAATGGTAGTGTGGCGTCACTAGGTGAACAAGCGCTAACTGATAGGATAAAGATCTTAAAAGTTACTCAACTAATTCCAAAACCTCATACCTTAGTGTCTTTTATGAAAAAGTCAAGAGGTGGCAGTTTCAATCCACTTTTACATTATTTTATTTGGGCTATGCTTTATCTAAAACGCTCCAAAAGTAAATTTTTTTTTTCTCAGTTTAAGTAATTGGGTCAAACTGGTCAAAATTTGCCCAAAGTGTAGTTTGTTATTGAAATAATATTAACTTATTCTGTCAAATATAACAAACTAATCTTATTAAAATAAAGTTCTTAAACTTTTGGACATCAAGTGTTTTGGGTCGAGTAGGGCTAACCTGTCTAGACCCACAGCTCAAACCACCAATATTGGTAGTTAGCAGTGGTAACACCAATCCAATCGTCGCTTTTACTGGTGTTTTGCTGCTGTATATTCACATCACAAACTCTCTAGCGTCTTTTACTCACCTGTTTACTGAGATTTTTTTCCCAAATATGATATAATTGATATTGCTATGCTACTGTACTTCACAATGCATACAACCAAATCTTGAACATGTATGTGAGCCTGATTGCACGAACATAATTTCAGGTTGAATTGGTGGAGCCACCCGAGTCTGCTGCTATTGGAGAGAGAGTTGTCTTTTCTGGGTTTGATGGTGAGCCTGATGATGTTCTTAACCCTAAGAAGAAGGTATGGGAGACACTGCAAGTTGATTTACATACAGACAAGGATCTTATCGCCTGCTTTAAAGATCTACCATTCACCACTTCTGCTGGTGTTTGTAAGGTGTCTTCCATATCTGATGGACCAATTCACTGAAAACGTATACGCAATACGTTCTGTCACAGCTTCTTCATCAAATATCGATGCTTTTTTTTTCCCACACTTTTTTGACGTTTCACAAATCTGATGTAACATTTAAACAGCTCTAGAGTCTGGTGTAGTTTGAAAGAAAATACTTCTATTGACAATGTTTGTTATATGAAATGTGGTTTTTGTAGCCAGTTGATGTTGGACTTAGGCCATACTTTTAGTTGAAATCAGTGCAAGCTTTTTTCGGATCCAACTCCAGTTGATTCTGGTGTTTTGGTTACGTGCATAAGCATGAAGTACGTACGAAGTTGAAAACAAACACTGATGCATCATTGTTCGGACATTTACTAATCCAATTACTCGAGCCTTTTCAGTTAATTCTAGACTTTTTTTCCCTTTAAAGAAACTAACTAATGGATTTGGTTCTCAACTAGCTGAACATATCAAACTCTTGTAATTTTCGACTTGAAGAACAGTACTTAATATTGCATTCATTCCTGAGTTCACTGCTACTGCTTATGATCAGTTTATTTTTGTTTACAGATCTTTCACTTTCATTATTTGCGGCTCAGATTCTGTACAACGTTACTGTAATTTCTTTACGCTTGCACAAGTGAACGGTAAACTTTGATAGTTTCTAAGACATGAATAACCTTAATTGAAGTATTTTGATTACATGGCAAGAAATTTCTGATAACTATTCAAAGTAATTATTAAGCATAATATTTATAAGCATAGTACGCGGCTAACTTTAAGCTTTAAGACATTCGGTTAAACAAGAATCAACCGTAAAGAACAGCATAACAATAACAAGCTCATCAGTAACGAAAGGACCTTCCAAACAACCATCACATTTCAAGTCTTTACGCATCGGAGTTCTGCTTGCATGCCAACTATAGAAACAAGGGTCTCTTGGTTTTACACCAACATGACCTAACATATCTCGGGTTCTAATCAGATATCTAATCAGGAACAACTGCAACCCATCAAAATAAACAGGAAAGATTATGGTTCTCGGGTATCCAATCAATTAATCCCCCAAACAGGGGAAGTTTGTAAGCATGGCTGATATCCTTGTTCATAGGAAATAACTATCAATCATGGCATCTGATATCTTCGTCGTCTAGTTCATTTTCGTCAATCCACAAGGAACTTTGACGACGCAGTAGCTCATTCTTCTCTTTCGTTTTCTCCATAAACTTCTGCTCTCTCTTTTTGCGATATTCAAGCTTCTCAGCTCTTTCTTTCAACTGCAGCCACAAATTATCGGCAGTCATAAATCATGCGTTAAGGATAATTAATGAGTAACAATATAACGACGTAAATGTAATTTGATGTGCGTGGGAGTCGAGTACATCTCCAAACTTCCAGTAATTCGACTTTGTGTACGTTGGTGTGTTTTTTTTCTTTTGTATGGCCACACCAAGGCACAAAGGTTGCTAAGTGTAAGTCCCCTGGTAACTAAGATCGTTAACAGGATTGCTATAGTTATGTTGGAGTGCGGAATCCTCCAAGAT
>JAOEHQ010046049.1:0-11864 GCA_025447715.1 Asclepias incarnata
TCGTGTGAGAAATATATATTTTATTAATAACTAAATAATAATAATAATTTGAATTAAATTAAAATTAAATTTAAAAAGGGTAAAAATGGTAAAAATGTGATTTTAAAAAAGATAATATAAAATTTAGGAATTATTTTACATAATTATATCATTAAAGTAATTACTTTCTATAATTATAAAATGTAGGAATTACTTTCCATAATTAATGACCATGTTTAAATTTATTAAATTAAAATTAAATCTAACAAAGTTTAAAAAAATATATGACATCATCATTTTGATCTAATGGCTCTAATTAAAACTTGAACTTCATATAAGGGTGAAGACTTCTCCAATTATGAATAAATGTTTCTCTTTTATTATATATTAGAAATAATTCGTAGCCTGATGAAATATTGGCAAGAAAAATGATTTGTCATTCTAATTTCTAAAATTTTGACATAATAATAATTTAATTTTCAATATCATGCATGCAAGAGTTAATGGTTTTAGATGCTTGGATTAAGGCTAATGTGGTTTCACCAATGGTTCACTTTATTTCGCTCACATCCATTGAAATAATCCTAGCTACTATATATGCATGTCATGTCTTACGTACGTACACTATATTGAATTAAATTCTAGTTACATATTGTGTCAAATGTATGTGAGTTGGTTTGATGGTGGTGGATAAATTAAGTGTGGTGGAGGAGAGATTATTTAAAATTTCCTACAAGCATACATTTATGTTAACGTGGTCTTCTTTACTTGTAAGACTATACTCTATACTGATTTCAAAGCCACCTACTTTCTTCATTTATGTGCCTCCTGCACATACATACTTTGAGGGATATGAATGAATTGAATATGACTTCAATTCGTGTTGTAATTAAATTCAATTTATCTGTCGATCTCTCTCTCTCTATTTTTTTATTTTTTTTTTCCTACCATATATTAAGCTATAGTGACTATATGTGGCTTTCTCCATAATTTGTATCTTTTTATAGGTGGCATTTGTATGTTTTTAATAACAAAAGAATAACCAAAAAAAATTTAAAAAAATAACAAAAGATATAAATTATAAAAGACGGAGATAGAACCCACAACCTCATATTCAAAGAGACAGAAACCAACCACTTGATCCAAATTTTTTTTGTTTATTTATTGCTATTATATATTAAATGATATATACTAGAAGTTTTGTCATATTCTATATATAGATAGATGTAAAAACCATGCATCGAGTTTTGTACTATCATTCATATTTTGTTTTTTCTTTATATATATTCCTTACTATTTAATTAAGTCAATTTAACTATTATGCTTATTAATTCTAATTTAGAACTTCATCATTAAGTTGTTATTATATTATTTATAAGTTGTATTTAAAGGGTTTTTTTCTTTTTGACTTATGTTTTTAAATAAGATAGACGTTATTTCTTTTATTTATTTTTTTAAAATTTATTGTATAAAGTTAATAATTTGTGTTCTACATATAATTATATAGTGTTACTACGTTTTCATTTGTTTTTTATTTCGTTCTGAGTTTTCAGTTTTAGCTTCTTTTTTTTTGTTATACTTTTAAATAAAGTAGCTACATTTTATTTTTGGGTTATACATTTTTTTAATTCTTATTGTATTTATAGTTATTGTTATACGTTATGTAGGTATACGACATATAGTAAGATATCATATCACTGTTATCAAAGTTTCTCTACTTGTGATAATGAAATATTATTTTACAATTAACTACTTTTTCGACTTGAAAAAAAGTTATCGCGTCAACGCGCATGTAGACATTTCTCGTAAATATATAATCTAGCTTTCTCTGCATGAATAAAATTAACTTTCAAAAAGGTGGCATTTTAATGACAAATTTTCCACATTAATATAATCTTCCAAATTAAACTTCTATATATTTTCTCAATTGATAGTATATGCTTGAAAGATAATAATATATATATGTATTCTCATTTCTCAAATACCTTTCACAAGCTTATCATGCAACAGGCTTTATTATTGACATGATTTTAGTGGATGAGAAGATATGTGTTTATGATGTTCAGGAACGCTTCCTCATAAAAGTAAGCTGCATGGGTCGTGCAAATTTGTGTGAGAAATTGGTTGTTAACTGTGATTAATTTTGTTTTTAGTGGGTCTCTTTTTTTTATAACTCAATTGTTTGATAAAATGTTTAATGGGAAAAAAATATCAGAATAACACAACTGAAGTTTTAGATCGATTGGAAAAAAAAAATAGACAACTATGATTTCTAACTTATAATTTTAAATTTCTAATTTTGAATTTTTATACTGGTGGAAGAGGTATCGAGCATGTGTCCTCGGTTTTCTTTCATAAATAAAGCTTCTATATATAATGTGATAAAAAAAAAAAAAGTTATGCATTATAAATAAAATTTAGGAAGCTTTAATATGTTTCAACAACTTAACTAGATTCTGGTTTACCTTCATTTATCTATACTACTATATAAAGCATCAACTCCTTCCCCGATAGTCCCTCCTTTTTCTCAAATTACAACTTTAAACTACCCAAAATACCTCTCCCCTTTATTTATCTATATCTATATCTATACTACTATATAAAGCATCAACTCCTCCCCCATTTTCTCAAATTACAACTTTGAACTACCCAAAATACCCCTCCCCTTTATTTATTATTTTAAAATCTCCACTTGATATACCTATAATACCCTTAATGAAATTAATTTACAACAGTTATCCCTTAACTCCTAAAATAAATACACTACCTCCTTTTACATCAATAACCTTACATGTAGCCTACACTATTCGCCGCCGCCACCACCACACCGCCGCTGCCATCGCCGCCGCATCGCGCGGGTATTCATCTAGTTACTTATTATTATTATTATTACTAGATATATGAAATAATCAAGTTTATACGTGTTGTTTGCATTTTCCTACTTCAAAAATCGTGTTAATTAATCTTTTATTTCGTACTATAAAGAAATAACTCTTCAGGTACGAGCTAATGAAATCGATGTTGCACAATTTTCAGGACCAGGGAAATTAACTACAGAGGAGGTTCCTTTTATTGTTAATGACTTTAGAGTTGCTGCAAGGAATGCAATTGAATTAAGCTGGTAAGAACTATTTATTCATGTAGCAATATATTTTTTTATCATTTTTTTTTCTTAATAAGCAGTTTAATGTAGAAAAAGAACTAGGCCAATTTGCTCTAGAAATAGTGGAGGCTATTGTAAATGAAATAGAAGCAGAGAGAGCCTATTTTAGGATACGCTATTTTCAAGCTACTCAGAGTCAGGTGACTCAAATCCTGAAGCAATGGCCGTTTACATGGCCGAATCTTAATTTGAATAAATATAAGATACTTTACTATAGTCTTATGCCTATGAGAAAAGCTTTAAAAGACACTTTTATGTCTTCAAGAGGGTATGATATGGAAGAAGCTAGGCAACAAATGATCCTGATCTCATATTTGTTCACTGCTGTTGTTGTTACTGCTGTTAATGGCTTTGTTCAAATGTACTTTTGTTGTTTATATAACTGTTTTCTTTTTATATCTAGTAAATGTTGGGCACCATGGGTTATTGTAATGTGCCGAAAGGTAATAGTATACGGTTGTTTTTTGCATTAAAGAAAAGTTTAACACATTAACTCTTAATTAAGAGTAATTTGTGAAATAGAACGGTCTACCAAGCATTTTGCTTATAGCTAGCCATAAGATGTTTTGGCTTTGATTTACTTGCGTTAAATTTCGTAGTGGTTTTAGCATACCATAGTCTGTTTTGGTATAGTCATTAAAGTTTCAAGTCGGCTACTTGTAATATGAATAATAATGTTGTTGGGGTGTTTAACTGTTTATTAATGACTCCCATATTATTCTACAATCTAAATATAGTCACCTTATTATTTTATAATCATTTGCCAAGTTCATTACATTTTAGCATTTAAAAGTCAACAAATAATATCAATAACACTTATGATTATTAAATTTTTTAGTGTCATCTATCATTCCGTCTAATAGACGGGTATAACCTAGTTATATATCAAAAATTTATACATTTTTAAAATAAACAACAATAAGGCTTCCACATATATGTGTCCTGATAGACCTACTTGTAGTGGTATTTGAATTAAAGTTTAAGAGTTAACAAAAGCTTTTCCACTTAGAAGTGTGGAGAATTTAAAGTTAAAAGATTTCACCAATTCACACACTTAAAATCACACATTTGAAAGTATGAAGTATGGATATTAAAACAATTTGTTCACAGATCCATGATAAACTCGATTGTAGTGTGGAACTTTTATTAGAGTTTTAATATTTTTTTAGTGGGAAGAAAGTCCCGTTTGTATTCGTTCGGTTCATTTATAGACCTAACTCTATACGTGTTAAGGGCATATAGTGTACATCCAAGATAAAGCAATGTGCATCCGAAATCAAAATAGCAGGGGTTAAAAAGGCCCATCTTGCGAGGTCTTAGGGCAGCCCCCTTGCGATAGTCTTAGTAAGTGAGTGGGGTCAAAAGGAAACGCTCTTGCGGGGCTCATGATGGCGTCGCCAAATTCACATAGCTAGACTTAAGGAAATAATAGAGTGGTAAATTCTATCACTTATTTGTTGATATGTGGACGGGCTTATATTATGACAAGTTATTATATAACACGTAATTGTCTTTAACTGTTTTAAACTTTGAGAGAAATTTTGTGCAATTAAAATTGTCAGCGTCTGTAAAAGATATATTGTATACTGCAAGTTAGTGATTTAATGGATAAAACAACACATGCAACTTTTTTAGACTGTTTAAGTTAAATCATTCTTTATAAATTAAGCCAAAAACAGATACATCTTGATTTTACTAAAATCATAGTTTTTTTTTCATTAAGCCAATTTAGTACAAAACAAACACATCGTCAAGCTATCAGTGACACAAAAGGTATGATTGACTTGACTAAGTAAAATAACAAATGTATAATAATAATAACTAGATGTATGCTCACACAATGCGACGGCGAAGGTGGTGGCAACGGTGTGGCGGCGGCGGCGAGTAATGTAGGTAATTGATGTAAATGGGGTAATGTAGTTATTTTAGGAGTTAAGGAATAGATAATGTAAACTAATAGGGGTATTATAAGTATATCCAATGGAAATGTTTAAAATAGTAGATAAGGGTGAGGGATATTTTAGGTAGATCAGATCATCTTTTGAGAAATGAGAGTGGGGGAAATGCTTTATATAGTATAAATGGATGCTCGTGCGATGCGGCGGCGATGGTGGTAGCGGCTGTGGTGTGGTGGTGGTGACGACGGGTGGTGGTGGCGGCGACTGGTAGTGGTGGCGGCGACGACGAGTAGTTTATGTTATTAATGTAAATGTATTTGATGTAAAAGAGGGTAGTGTAGTTATTTTGAGAGTTAAATGATAGATGCTAATTAATTCATTAAGGTTATTTTTGGTAGACCATGTGTTTTAGTTGTTAGGGATGTTGATATATTAGGGATATTTTAGGTATTTCAAAATCTGAATTCAGTAAAGTGGGGGTGGAGTAAACCCTTTATAAGGAAGTATAAATAGTCAATAGGGATGTAATCATTTGAAAACAAGAAAAATGGTGAAAACTGGAAAACAAATCTCAAACATCCATTTTCAAGATTTAGACATACTTTCTCTCTCCTCCATCCCCTCTCTAATCCCGTTTTTCAATTCCTCCACCACCATTCGCCGTCTCCGATCATCATTTTCCGATCAGAAGCCACCACCACCACTGCCGTCTCTTTTTCCGATGATACGGGCGTATCGTCGCCGGCCGTCATCGTCGTCGGCCAAACACCTTGTGTTTAGTTTGTTATCACAGTGTGGTTGGAAACTAAACACCTTGTGTTTGGTCGGCGACGGATAATAACCAACTTTTGTAATTGGAAACTAAACACCTTATGTTTAGTTTCCAATCACACTGTGATAACAAACTAAACACAAGGTGTTTGTAGTTTCCAATTACAAAAGTTGGTTATTATCCGTCGTCGACCAAACACAAGGTGTTTAGTTTCTAATCACACTGTGATAACAAACTAAACACAAGGTATTTGGCCGGCGACGGTGGCGGCTGACGACGATACGCTCGTATCATCTAAAAAAGAGACGGCGGTGGTGGTGGTGGCTTCTGATCGGAAAATGATGATCGGAGACGACGAATGGGGATGGATGAATTGAAAAACGAGATGGAGAGAGGGAAATTAGATCTAGATCTTGAAAATGGATGGTTGAGATTTGTTTTCTAGTTTTCATCATTTTTCTTGTTTTCAAATAATTACATCCCTATTTATATATATTGTTTTCGACTATCTGGTTTTAATCAAAGAAACCTAAATCATTTCGAAAACAATTAAATTAATTCGATTTTTGTTCAATTTGATTCAAAAACCAAATATTCAAACCAATTCCAATCGTTTGATTGGACTATCCGGTACGTTATAACTACATATATAGTGAACATCCTTGGCATACACTTTGACATGTTTTGTGTGCACTAAACCAACCTTTTCATAAATAAATATATATATATACATATATGCGACTAATTTTTTTTTTTTCAAGAGTTCAAGGTGGATACTTTTTCTTAGCACTTAAAATTACTTGCATCCAACCAATTTTATGCATTCAATGGCACAAACGGAGAATTTAATGAACTCAAACTTTACTAAATACTTGAAATATGTATTTATAATCTGTATTAAAATGGTAATATTATATTAAATTAATAAACATTAAATGTATTTGTTGATTGTTTAGAAAAGTTTAAATTCATTGAATGTTTCTTAGCTTGTATACTTGCATGGGGCACAAGTTAACAAAAGTACAAAACCTTACAATCAATTCTCCGTGTGGAGAATCATGGACATTTGTGACACAGATTATTAAGAGGGTTGGCATCCCTTAATTTGCCAACCATTTATCATTTACTCCCAACCAATCCCCTTATGCCACCTCAACTACTTCATTCACCCATCATTCACTATAATTTTCATTGGCAACACTCCATTCACCCACCATTCACTCATACCACTTATACACACCTCACAAACATATTAAAATATTACCACTCACTCACTCACCACTCACAAACATAATAAAATATTCTCAACGGTCATGAACGATGCATTATCAAAATGAATGAAAGTTTAATTCATTTCCTTGCTTTGCATTGTCCACGATTGATGGCGGCGGTGTAGAAGTGAATTGCTGCACCCACCATTCACTCACCATTCATACGTTGCCAGCCCCCTAAGTGTTTGAAAATGCTAAGAAAAATGTATGTGTAAGATGTACGTTAAAAAAACTTATTTTTTCTCTTTAAGTTACCATAATTTGCGGTTTAAAGTTAAGTTCGTATGTTTCTACTACAGTATTATTTTTCACAGTAGGCAGTCATTTCCATGAGCTAAACAATAATTAATAAATAATAATAGATAATGAAAAGAAAAGATTAAAGAGAAGGAAGAAATGCAAAATAAGAGGTGAATTTATTATTTATGTTCCCATAGTTTGTATTATTGTATATAGGCATATTTTAGTCATTATTTATATTTTATTTATATTATTTATTCATATAGGAAATGTTTGATTTACGACAAACATTTAGTATGTCCATTCTGAAGGTAAGAGCAATTCTATAGGAATCTCATCGATATTTTTAGGCTCTTCTTCCTTTACAATCATTGCATCAATAGACATGAAAGGCTTATCGGCGATATCCTTTCCTTTCATCCGTCCACAACCGGCGATATCCTTTCCCTTCATCCGTCCACGACCACCACGATTACCTATCGCAAGAAAAATGAGTACGGTTTATAAATTGAACCAACGGGACATTGATTTTGATTTAAAACATTTATTGAAATTGTTAAGTTTTAGTTACTCCAAATATTTACTTCATACGACGTCACACAATATAATCTTTAAAATATAATAATGTAGCATATACATATGGGAAGTGATATAAGTACCACACTATTTGATACATTTACCATGGTATACAACATTTAAAACACACAGTTGTACAAAGTCAGTAATGCATAAATATGATAAATAGATCAAAATATATGGTACCTATATCATCTCCCTATACATCTATATTACTATATAAAACATCAATCCCGCCATTTCTTAAAGAAGCAATTGATCTACCCAAATTACCCCTTTTCTTTATTCATTAATTTAAACATCTCTACTTAATATACCTATAATACTCTTTATGAAATTTATTTACAACATCTACCCCTTAACTCCTAAAATAATTACAATACCCTCTTTTACATCAATAATTTTTACATCAGTAACCTATACTGCTAGACGCCGCAGCCACCATCACCAGTCGCCACCGCCGCCGCCGTCGTTACCATCATCGCTGTCTTATCACGCGGACATCCGTCTAGTATACTAAAATAATAGTGTTATGGTGTAAAAAGTAAGCATTCTAAAAATATATTCGTAGTTTTTCTTTCATTTAGTTTGTTCCAAATATAACATCTTACTAAAAATAGTGTATTACATTTACTTTTTTTTTAATTGTATGTTTTTTATTTTTACATTTGATCCTCAGAACAACCCGGACAGGATGTCACTCCGGAGAGTCAAACCCAAGACCCGTAAGTAAAAACCAAGATGTCTCCTCACAATCCCAGGCAATTGCCAGTTGAATTGTGCATGGACATGCTTGTCTGTATGCTTTTTATTTGAGTTTTTCTAAATTGTGTTCAGTACTGGAGCTTGTTAGAAGCATCTAATAAGCTCAAAACTACCCTATTAATATACAGAATCGTGCTAATAATGAAAATTTTTAACATTTAATATGTATTAATTAAGTTTTTAGATTTACAAAGATAATTGTAACTTTATTTAAAAAAATTTACCATGTGCCCCACATCATAAGATAGAAAACCCTGTGTTATTTTCTACACAAATTGTTCATAAAGAAAGAAAAATAAAATTTACCTCTATGAAGATCGGTTTCAAAATAGCTTCCGATTCTAATATAGAGATGTGGGAACCTCATGCAAAGTATATGATGATTTTCACCACAACAAATACACCATCAAATACATGCAGTTGTTAGTTATTCCAAGAAAAGAAAAACAACAAGATGCGTACCCGTGATGTGACGGCGACAATACACAGTGTGTGAGGTGTCGTGACAACGTTAATTTCA
The DNA here is from genome assembly GCA_025447715.1 of Asclepias incarnata. Classification (NCBI taxonomy): domain Eukaryota; kingdom Viridiplantae; phylum Streptophyta; class Magnoliopsida; order Gentianales; family Apocynaceae; genus Asclepias; species Asclepias incarnata. The sequence continues at coordinate 9,185 of JAOEHQ010046049.1, forward strand.
AACCAAACATTTGTGTAAGAAATGATAACATAGTACCCGCGCAAAGTATAGAAGATAATTAAAAATTATAAAAATATAAGTTATAATAAATTAAATTAATAATTAAATAATGTAATTGTATAAAAAGAGAAGTTTGACTAAATGAATAAGGAAAGTATAATGAATAAATTAATAGGATATTATATGTATATCAAATGGAGATGTGTATATCAAACGAAGATGTTTAAGACTGATAATCATGCTAAAAGAAAAAATAGGTACATCAAAGTATTATTTGAGAGGGGGGGGATTATAAATGAGGAATAACCAAATAAATTTCATATTTAGAAAATTGAAAATTTAAGCACTTTGATTTGTCAATTGACTTTTAAAACAACTATTTTTTTTTATTAATACGAGAGTATGCTTGACTCCGTAAATATTATACTAGATGGGTCCCCGTGTGATGCGGGGACGACAATACATAGCGTGCAAGGTGATGTGGTGACATTAATTTCAAACCAAACACTTGTATAACAAATGATAACATGGTACCACACAAAGTATAAAAGTTAATTAGAAATTATAAAAAATATATGTTATAGTAAATTAAATTGATAATTAAATAAGGTAATTATATAAGAAGTGAAGTTTGACTAAACGAAAAAAGAAAGTATAACTAATAAACTAATACGAGTATTATAGGTATATCAAGTAGAGATGTTTAAAATTGTTAATAATGTTGAAGGGTAATAGGTACATCAACTCACTATTTGAGGAAAAAGGGGGGCAAAATGCTTTAATAGGTATATATATAAAGGTTCATGTGAGAATCATTTGGATTGAAAAAACCCTGACAACTTTTAAATTATAACTATATAACTTGATATATTCATATGTGAATGATATATGTGAACTAATTCGTTCACACATGAACAAACAAATAAGACACAATTTAAACCGTTAGGATCAAATCTTAGGGTATTTAATGAATTTAATTTCAAATAACGATCTTAGGGGTAAAGTAGGAATTTTGATGTCCGTTTCTTTAATTTCGGTTGCACGATTACACCTGCTATTTATTTTCACACTATTTCATGTTGTGGGCCCGTGGAGTATATAAATGGCACAAAAACAAAAACAAAAACAAACTGGATGAAGATGGTCATGATGATCACCCATGATCAATGTTTTAAAAATCGGTTTTTTGAGTGACCCGGAAAAATTTTCAGGACTGGTCGAATCGGTTGAGTATTTTTAACTTTTTTATGTATTTTTTTTAATAGAAATGCTACTAAGTTGTTACAATAAAACGAAAATAGTCAAAATACAATTACAATCCACTAAAAAATAAAACCAAATAGTTATAATAAGAGAAAGTATAAGTTTTAAAGTTTACAAACAACTAAAAATAACATTAAAGTATACACATCAATACATCATCATAAAACTAGCAAAAAAAATTTTTTTTTTAAAAAGCAAACGAAACCGGTTAAATCGGAAAAAACTGGCCAAAAACCAGAAAACCGGCCGGGTCGAAACAGGGAAACCATTAAAAAACGGGCACCCCTCAGGAACCCAGTCAAACCGATCCGACCGGCCGGTCTGAACCGATTTTCAAAACATTGCCTATGATTTTGAATACTCGGTTAATAAAAAAATTGAAATTAATTAGGACCCACTGATATCTCAAACTACCTACATATCTAGATATACTAGAGGGGTTCCTGCACAATGCGGATGCGATGTGATGGTGGCGGCGGCGGCGAGTAGTGTAGGTTATTGATATATAAATGGGTAGTGTAGTTATTTTAGAAGTTAATGGATAGATATTGTAAATTAATTCATAAGGGTAGTTTAGGTACACCAATGTTGAGTTGTTAAGGGTAATATAGATATGAAGGGATATTTTAGAGATATCAATTTATGATTTGAGATTGAGGAGGGTGGGGGGATCATTTGTTTTATATAGGAATATAGATAATGAATAAAGCAATACTCAGACATTCCTCGATCGGGGAAGGAGGATAATGAGTTTTTCACCTTAACTAAGTTAACTACCCTTAATCAGTTCATTTTCCCATAATTTAAATAGCAATATGAAAACAAGATGCATGGAACATATAACTAATGCACTTATGTATAAAAGTAAACACACTCATCAATAGTTATTAAAGAGTCATCAAAAATTGTTTACTCCTAAGCATAAGTGCATCGATCAACGATTATCTTAGCGTGAGCATAAGTGCATAAACAATCGTCTAATTGTGAGTATATGTGCATCAAAAACCGTCTAATTGTCTTGTGAGTAGAAATGCATCAACAACCGTTTATTTGTGAGCATTAGTGCATCAACAACCGTTCACTTGTGAGCATGATCGCATCAACCATCATTATCTTCATCAACAAGAAGTGGGTTTGTGGATCAATTAATGTTTACTCAGATGTACAGTTAAGTTCTATCAAAATCGATGGTTAAAAAGAGGTTTCTTCATATATGACTCATTCTAGAAACCAAACGAAGTGTTACTTGTATAAGAATTTAATGAGGATTTGTCCAGTGTTTCTTCTACAAACTAATCGTTCGGAATAATCATCATTATAACCGGACATCATCAAAACTGAGGCTATGTTTGTTTTCTGTAAGAGGTTATTGTCTGAATCTGAATACCACTTCTGAATGTTAAGAAGTGGTTCATAT